>JANTPZ010093047.1:0-17859 GCA_025593235.1 Vachellia pachyceras
ATGGCAGTTAGATTCAAAAGCTGAAAAGAGTTAGATTTTTAAAAAAATTATAAAAATGATTTAAAAATATTAATTACAGGTTAGTTAGCCGACCGATTGGGTGGGAAAACAGGGATACCAGGAAGGATTCTGGTATTGTTTTGTTAATGGGTTTTTCTCTAGAGTCAAGTTGGGCTTTGAAAATTTCAAGAACAGAGGGCTGGGCTTTTCGCAAATTAAAAGTTAAAAGGGTTTATATATATATATATATATATATATGTATGTATATTATTTTTTTTTTCCAGCCGATTCATCAAAGCTTTGCCCAAACTACATTTTGATTCAACCTGTATGGTGCACAACATATGCTGGGATTTGAATTCAAAATCCCTATTTAACTGAAATCAAATCATTTACCAGTTGGGACAACCTCGTCGGTAAAGGTGGTATTTGATTCTGTGAACAATTATTATAACATGAAAATGGGATCACCAAGGTCCAATTAGTAAGAAATTTGAGTTTAAATCACACTATCGATATGAAGACTTTGATGGTGGATGATTTGTAAATACTTTTATAAAGAGTTTAGAGGTATTAGCTGACCCCGGTTAACCACTGATACCCAACTCACATAAACTTTTTTTTTAAATAAACATGAAAACAGGATTTGACTTTGAAAATGACGCAAAATATACACTATAACTCTTTTGATATATTACGAATTGAGCTAAAAAATATAAAATCATAAAATGAAGCTTCCAGAGATGATCGATTAAAAGTTTTTTAACCATCAGATCAATTAAAGACTTTAGAAGAGTTTAAGTGCGAATAAAAGTCTATAGTCTAAACATCAACCACTTCACAATTATAGATAACGAGAGAAGCAGGAAGTCAAATCTAAGTTAGGCCCTTTTAATATTAGTTTTGAATTAAAGGCTTGCTCAACAATTGATTGGGATTCCATTTCCTAAATGTGTTTGAAAAAAATGAGATAATAGTTTACGAGTTCATTTAAATTTTCAAAAAGTTGTTTTACTATTTTTTTTTCCAGTTGGATCGATCAATCTGATTTGATTTTAAGAGTATAGAAAAGGTGATAGCTAGCGTGAAAAAATGTATAAACATCTCACTAATCAATAAGCACCAATGAAACAGCGTAATTATTTTGATTTGGACGCGTGCAAGTGCAACCAAAATAATAAATGAAGCATTTCATTTTTCATTTAGGATTAACCATTTTACCTTATTAATCGTTACAATTGTTTAACATATGAATGATATATTTATTGACGAAATAAACTTGAGCTAAAAGGTTAAAGATTCCCATTACTTGCACCACCGAACATTTGAATCAATTGAGAATGAGTCGTTCTAATTATTCGGAGGTAGTGAGGAATTCTCATTGTAGGTCAACACTCCTAAAAATCAAATTAATGGACTATTCAAATACCTGGTAACAAAATTCAGAAAAACTATAAAAAACCTATTGACTCATTTAAAAAATTATTTGAATTAAAGATATTAAAGTGAAAAATTCATGTTTTTAATTCTCAATTATTTGTGGATAATTTTATAAAATGACGTAATAAATACTGATCGGCTAGCACATATAATTAAGAGATTTGAACAATTAAACTTTGCAGGAAATGGTGACTGGGCAGGGAGCCACATTATAGTTTGATGCTAAAATGCCCCGCATGACTATAACAAGACAAGGTAACAAATAGATTGAAAACACCCTGTAGGATTTAGATGGGTTTACATGGTCCTTCTTGTTTCCCTATTAATTCATACTATACTCTCTCACTTCCATAAACTTAATTAATTAGCCTTATAATGTATGAATGTTTGGGTTGTTGGCAAAAAAAAAAGTATGTTTGGGTGTAGATTAAATCCCAACTGTTTAGGTTGATACTATGTTTAACTATCATTTTATCGCTTTGCTTATTTATTTAACTTCACTCAATCCTTTATTTGGTGCATTCTAGTTGTTTTTTTCTAAACAAAATGTTTAGGAACACTTTTTTTGCAGTTAATTTTAGTATTTCATTACATATCATAGTGAATTTTTTAGTGTAATTATCCTTGGATAAATCATCATGATTATTCTAAATGTTCATTGTCAATCATCTGCGTGGGAGCAAAAATGAAATAAGACCATTATGACTTTGAAATGCATGGAGATACTAGTCAAAACCATTCACACAATAAAATGGTTCATAATAGCTAATTAAAAAATAAAGTGGTTTTTAAGAGATACGATATAGAAAAATAATGAGTTAGCAGAACTTAAAAGTTTTATAGATCAAATTAACACTTTCAGCTTAGGAAATGTGATATATCATTTGTGTGTGCGTGTGTGTATGATTCATAAACATAAGAGGCTTTAAAAATGTTGTGTTGCAGAAGTCTCAGGTTTGAGTCCAATATTAATTACATGGTTATGTGTATAATGACTGTTGTAAAAACAAAACGGGAGAGACTTCAGGATTATTTTAAACTTAGCTTCAATAATTACTTTATTTCTCTGTATAGAATATGTATCTCACTCTTTCATTATCCAAGTTCCAAACATTGACAGTGAGATTAATATGTACTATTATATATATATTGCCTCTTAATTAATTTTTATGAAGAAAAGCTAGATACATACATTACGGAAGGGATATATCTTTTACAAAATTATGAAAAATTTCTAGCTAAAATCTTCAACAAGAGACATATTTCTTTCTTTTGATAACAGGAGCGTAATCTTTAGATTTCTTGTAAAATTTTAACTCGATCACTTAATATGTATGCGTAACGATCCAATGGTTAGTTGAGTGTAACTCTTTCAAAATGCTTTTTGTATTTACGTAGACTTGCAATTGATTCTAAAAATCTTATACTTAAGGAGTTAAAACACATTCCATCAAAATAACCCGGTTGCTTTTATATATATATATATATATATATATTAGTTTTCATTGACATAGAAAAGAATTGAAAGAGCTGTGTATAAAGTGACGTTTGAGGTCACTATCGTTGATTAATGGACGTGGTCGGCGGCTTCTGTCCCAGCTCGTCTAATTCCATTCTTTCCATGCAAGAAACCCTATGGTCCTCTCAGCCATCCCCATATATCCCATTCCATTCTATTTATTTATACCACAACTTTACTCCCTTTACTTCTTTCTTTCAACTCCCAAACATTTGTTCTCCTTTTTAATTCATGTGTCGATTATGTATACATATACACATTATGCTTCAAGTCAATACCGTCATCATCTTCATACACACACACACACATATATATGCTTCCTCTCTCATAAAGATAGAGAGAGAGAGTCTTACGAATAGAATATAGGGAGATTTAAGCTCAAGTCTCATAGAATAAAGTTATTTATGAAAAGGTCCTAAGAGGTTGTCAATGACAAGTCGAAAAGCACCATTGACAAGTGGAGTATCTGCCATTGACAACCACTAGGACTTTACAATAAATAATTCGTTAGTACGGGATCTTACAATAAATATCTCTAGAATATATATGTATAGACATGCAAATTAAATCTGACTAGAAAAGTTGTGCACAGATCAATTAATAAAGCATCTATTTTGCTTCACTTTTTTTTTTTGGTTCTACACAATCCAAACAGATCATCATGATGATGCTTTGAGTGTATTTTGACCTCTTGAATTCATAGGGTTCACTAACTTATGGCTCAAGTAGTCAATAGTAGTTTTGAAATGGAACATATCTAGCAAGCTAGAGAGATAATATAGTTATGAAGTATTATAGCTATTGAAACCGAAAGTGTATTGAATAATGGAATTCTGAATATTATTTCAGCTGTGAACAAGTACATATATATCAGCAGCGGCACAACGGACTATGCTTACATCCCAAAGGCAAGTAGTTACAATTACAAGCAATCAGTTATAACTAGTTACAATTAGTTTCAAGTTAACTTAATAGGAAAACTACTAATCTATTCTTGACAGCTATATATAGTAGTGTGAAATATAATAGCGTGGTTCATGCACGTAAGGACAAAGGTGATAGACAGAGAGAGTGAAGAAAGACAAAGGAAATATAAGGAAGCAAGGAAGGGCCCAAAGCCATTGAAGGGAATAGGGAACAAAAGTGGTCCATATGTGGCCTATATGTGTCTCCTATGTAACTCATGAACGTGAGCACCATGTTACTTGTCACATTGGAGTTGGACAATATATAACCTATCTCTCTATCTCTCTCTCTCTAATAGTCCCTTTTACTAAATGTGTCCATGTTTGTGTTCTTGAGTGTGTTCTGGGAGGCAATTAAACGAGGGTTTCATATTCCCTTATGACCTATCCCTCGGACCCTCACTACACACCATGTGCCTCCATCTCTTCCCTTTAATCACTTCATTAATTCCTCCGTTTAATTTATCTCATCACTGATTTAATTCACATAGTTCTAGCTAGCTTGATCGTGACTTCATTTTTCCTTTCTTTCTTTCTATCTCGCTCCTCTGTAATTAATGATCTATTCATTCCTCAGTCAATTTATGGAAAAGCCAATCACTTATTTGGATTATGATGGCTTCGACGGATATATCAATCTCCAGTTAAGTATATACACATACTTGGTAATTGATTTTTACCGGTTATTATAGATTATTATGATTGGAGGTATGGTATTATTACTGAGTTAAGGTCTAATTTTATGCTAAAAGTTTTTGCATATGAACTATGGGTATCAAAAGTTTTTATTGATCAATATTACCCTAAAAGTGTTAAAGTGGGGCAATGTCACTTCTAAACATTAAAAATGTTAATTATCAATACTAGTCAATGTTACTTTTTTAACATTTTTATAGTTTTATTTACTCATTTTTAACACTTCTAGTCAAGGTATAAAAAGCTTGATCATGCATTGAACCAGGTAAGATAGTGATTCAAGGTGGCTCAGATGGAGGTTAACCAAAATTCAGATTGGCTATATTAAAATAATAAAATTTTATAGATTATATTTTATTTTATAAAAATTAATAAGTAACACTTAGAATATTATTTTATTTTACTCATATTTTAAATATTTAGTGTTAATTAAATATAAATGATAAAAAAATTGAGATACATTGAATTGATTTTATCTCATTTCCTCATATAAATTAGTTTAAATAGGAGATAGAGAGTTAAAAGCTAGTTTTATTACCATATTTATTTTTAAAATTAATTAACAATATCTTCCCACTCTTATTCCATTTTTCGGTGTTTTTAACCTTGAAGAAGTATTTTTTTAAAGCAAATCAGTCAAACTAGTTTTTGGTTCACCACCCCATCCGGATTGGACATACGGCCGATAAGGTTCGGTTTTTTTACCATGCTTCTAGGATGGTATTGATACCAAAAAAATGTCATATACACACAGCACTCCTATAAAAAAAACTTCTGATGCAAAACTAAACCTTGCATAGGCCTACTATTATTAATTTGGATGTTAATTGTGTGAGCTAACAAGTCTCGATGAGTTTCATTTCTTGCCATGGATGTGTTTGAAAAACTTAGTTTCAAGTAGTGGTATGTCTGCAAAAAGTTAAAATGCAATAAATTGTTTCAATCAGATCACTCTACCCATATGTTAGATCATTCTTGTTCTTGTTTGCTTCAACAGGGTTACATGGGGCACCCCTCCTTCGTGTATTGTCCATGAAGTTAGAAGACAATCCCATTATGTATAATTTGCATTACTATCTAATTAATGTGAAATTAATTAAGGGTTTGGAACCCTTATAATACGCTTCTTAAGATATCATTTGTCTTTATATATCAACATGTTAGTAAAGTCCATGCTTCGGTCACTTTCAAATTTTTTTCTTTGTATTTTAGCTGATAGGGGTCAGTTTTCTCGAGCCTTTTATTATATTATATTTTACAGCATTTAATTAATTAAATTGGTAGACATCAACTGAAAAACAGTGACATCGATTATTTTAATCCCACCAATGTCATCATGGTATTTTCCTTCAAATTGAAAGTTGAAACTACATTGGAACTCTAAAAAAATCCCCTTAAATTCGGGCAAAAGCTTCGCCTTTTTATTTATTAATCTATCTTAAAAGTTATATAATCTCTTTTACAGAATCTTAATCAGATATCACGGTCTACTAAAAGAAATTTATTGTTTAATTACTATCTTATGGTCAATACATGCTCAGCTTTTGAATGTTGAATATATGCATAATATTAGTAGTAAAATAGTACTATTATTACCATAAACAATGAATAATGATAATTAATATCTTATTAATTATCATTAACAAGTGAAGCTAGCAGATTTGAGTTCATTGGGTTTACACAGCGCACACACATATAATCAAAAACTAATCACCCCAAAGATAGCAAGTGTACGACATCAAGAAAGAAGCTAAGCATGTATGGTACAGAAAAAATTAAGAGGGTTTTTTCACGCAAATTAAAGGCAATTAATTAAGAAAGAAGATGATCGATTCCCCATAAACCACACACAAAAATTGCATTGTGTTTTTGTCTTTAATTTGTGGCTGGTATCTAGCAAGCTAGCTCCATTTTTAATGTGTTTTGACCCGACCCAACTCAACCTCGAAACGTCAGAAAAAAGAAACTTGTATCACATATATATAGTAACATTAGCTGTCTCTCACTGTTGGGGGATTACAATAAGGATGTTATATATAATACTGAAAGCAAATAGTTAGATCACACTGGAAGTTGAAAACCATGAGAGAGTTATAATATGGGCCATGTAAATCAGTGAGCGGAACTAAAAAAGTTTTAACTCTTATGCTTCAACAACTAAATTAAAGCACCTCCTTATTAAGCTTTCATTATTACTCGTCATCGCGTCAAAACAAATAATTAATTAATTTAATAACAATAATAATATCATAAATTAATTAATTAACCGCCGTCACTTTGTTCACTTTATTAGCTACCATCCCATTTGGATCAACGCTTTCAATCAATTCATCTATCCACTTCTATGTGTTTGTTGGTATATTATCTACTAATAATAAAGCAGTGTTGGAGATTCTTTTGTTTTCTTTTTCTTGGTCATTTAATTTGTTGCTTCATATTCGCTTTCTCACTTCTCTTCATAGCTCTCCCATGTGAATATGACCTATATAATCCATTTGAATATCCACAAATCAGGTAGCTCTTTCAGATAAAACTAAGGGCGGAATCGGTTGCTGCATCAACTGTTTTACGAGTTGACGCAATTATTATTATTATTGCTATCCCTTGGAAACCTTTTGAATCTACCTACCTCTTTAGCGATAGTATATTATATTATATTAATTAAACATTTCTTTCCTCTTAATTAATTAGATTTTAAATATTGCTTTAATTATATATGCCTCTGTTGCGATGAAGATTTACGGGAAGGTCAATCCCCAACCATGGATGTCCATGTGGTAGATGTAATCTCATCCTTCAACCTTTTTTTGTGGGTGTCTCATTTGCGAACCACCTGATTGAGAATCTTTCCTCTCATATTATAATTAATACTCAGAAATCATAATCATCACCAAACAAATTATAATTCTCTCAATTTCAACTATATAATCTTATATATACCAGTAGAAGAATATCAAGAAACCGGTATTGGTATCATGTTTCCTCTATTATGCATCAATCATTTAAAAGGAATAAAAATATAATGTCGAGAGTATAAAATAATTGAAGTAATTATAATTAGGTGAGCACATTAACACGATATTATCCAGTCTCTTACGGCTTTGAATCTGCACACTTTTGCTTTTTTTTTTTTTATACATGAATTTTAGGCAGGGGGTCGGACTCACTCATAACCCAATGACAGAGTGAAATCTCCCTTCCTCTTAGGTGATACCAATATCGGGTAGGGTGAGCCATCAATTACCCTCAAATGTTAACCTCGATGCACACTTTTGCTTTTGTTACAACAACAACAGTAGTATGCTAGTTCAAACCCAGGCCACTATGGTGGTAAATTGGCAATAAATTAATATCAATAATAATATTCAATATTGGTATCTGACTTTGACGGACGGACGGACGGATGGATATGATATATTCCTTGAAAGATATGCTTACGTGATTCAGTCTCTAGCTCGGAAAGTATCATATTATATTATAGTATAATGTTATTTATTTACAAACATTAACAAATTGATACTTTCAACTACGTACACATCGTCCTCCTAGCTAGCTTAATTCCCACCACTTTTTCCAATCCCAAAATTCTGACACGGAACCAGCGAAAGAGTTTTGTTGGCTCGCTAAGATCTTAATATGACCAGGACGATGTAACATCACCAATATATATATATATATATATAATGTCAAGTTGTTGTTGTTGTCAAAGAGATTTAGGTAAGGAATATGTGTGAGACTAACAAATTCACACCATATGTTTTTTTTTACATGGAAGTAACCAAAATACAGGTGGAACATCAGATATCGTGTCGAATTTAAATTCTAAGTCAAATATATATAATTGAATCGGCTAGGAGTCAATGATATGATGTGTTTGAAACATGTCCCATTGATGGAGTAAATAAGGGGGGGGCATAGAGAGAGAGGTTAATAAAAATGTACGTATCCAAAATTAGAGCTAGTTATGAACATGTATATAGCTAGTTATGAATATTGAAGATATGTAGTCAGTCAAGTGGTTATGAGTCTGTTAGCATATCAAACGCGTGTTCCGTTATACTATCTGCGTGTCAACTGAATCTGTTAGTGGAAGTCACGTGTCAATCAACTTCACGTGTCATCACCACTCTATATATATATGCTTGAACAATTGCTGTAATGATACATTCAACAATCAAATGAAATACTGATTCTTTCCATCTTTCATTCTCTAATTACAAACTCAAGATGGTATCAGAGCCTTCTGCATCAGATAGAACTCCGATCACCACGCAGACTCCAATCCCAAACTTCACCAACAAAAAAATTACTGTGAAGCTAGACGAAACAAACTACCTGCTATGGAAGTAACAAGTTGCCTTCATGGTGAAGCAGCATCGACTCCAAGCTTACCTCACAGCATCGACTCCAATACCAGAACCAAAGGTGCGAAACTCGGCTGGATAAGAGATCGACAATCCTGCATTTGCAGATTACAAAGCATTAGATTCTGCGCTAGCCTTCTGGCTACTCTCCTCAGTTAGCCAATCAATTCTGCCAGAGCTCGTTGGACTCGAAACTTCATCACAGATTTGGCTCAAATTGAACAATCTGTATTCAAGTAAATCTGCCTCTAGAATTCTTTATTACAAGAATCTACTCTCCAATCAAAAGAAGGGCGAGATGAGAATGCGCGACTATCTTGCTGTGATCAAGTCACACTGTGACCACCTTGCTATGCTTGGAGAACACGTGCCAGAAACAGCTCACATTTCACATATTCTCAGTGGTCTTACAGCTGAGTTTGAGCCGGTAATGGCTGTAATCAACGCATCACCCGGACACTTTGACCTTGACACGGTACAACAGCTACTCATTGACTTAGAGGCAAGGCAGACCACCTTCATCCAAAACACAATCGCCCATGCCAACATGATGGCCCACCGTTTACCTTGGGAGCATACACCTGGCAGTAATACACAGGCGTTTCAAGCACAAGCACCATTTTCCTCACAGGGAAACGGAGGCAGAGGATCATTTAGACCTCCTGCAATGGTTTCCATGGCTCGTGGACGTGGCAGAGGGCGTATATTCACACCAGCAAGGGCCAGCTGTCAAATATGTCACAAGGTTGGCCACACGGCAGACCGTTGCTACTACAGGTACGACTTCTCCCAATCCAATTCACATGGCAACCAATCTTCTGCCTATTACTCTGACTACAACACTAATAATGTGGACTACCGCTATGATGAACCACATTACAATGAGCCATATGCTTCATTACATGCGCCTGGTCCAAGCAGCACACAAGTGATACCAACAGTCAATGAAAAACCAGATATCAAAGTTGCAACAGCCCAAGCATTCATAGCCACTCCAGAAATTGTAGATGATCAGGCGTGGTATGCTGACTCTGGAGCCACGCAGCATGTCACAAAGGCATCCACAGACCTTCAAGAAGTAATTCCCAATCACCATGGTAAGGTTATGGTAGGAAATGGCACTCATCTTGATATCACTCGAATTGGCAACATGAAACTTCAATCACACAAGTCCCTACTTCACATGAATCGTGTGTTGTGTGTACCTGCAATGCGAAAGAATTTAATGTCTGTGGCGCAACTAACTCAAGAAAACGGAGTGTCAATTGAATTTTTTCCTCATGCTTGCTTTGTCAAGGACCTGAGGACCAGGAGAATCCTCATGGATGGAATTGAAAAGGACATAATGTACAAGATGGGTACGGCACCAATGGCAACCAACTCTCACAGCTTGCTATGCTGTCATGCCAGTCATCAAAAACCAAACACCAGTTCTCTTAGTCTATGGCACCAAAGGCTCGGTCATCCTGCATTTCCCACTGTCAAAACTACATTGCACACAGCTGGAATAAAATTTTCTGATTCGCATGTTAATTCTTTGTGTCAAGCTTGTCAATATGGGAAGGCACATAAGCTTCCCTTTACTTCTTCTGTTACTGGCTATAACAAACCATTGGAACTGATCACAATGGATCTTTGGGGACCTACCCCTCTTACTTCTCATGGCTTCTCTTTTTACATAGCATTTGTAGATGCATTCAGCCGGTTTAGCTGGATTTATCCCATACAAAAGAAATCAGATGCATTGCAACGCTTCAAGGATTTTAAGCTAATGGCTGAAAATCAACTCAACACCAGAATTAAAGCAATCCAATCTGATAATGGGGGGAGTTTCTGAAATTTAAGCAATTCACCACTGCTTGTGGCATAGAGCATCGTTTTACGTGTCCATATACCTCAGAGCAAAATGGAATTGTTGAAAGGAAACACCGGATAATTGTTGAAACAGGGCTAACACTACTAGCACATGCTGGACTACCTCTTTTCTATTGGGTTGATGCCTTCTGTACTGCTACCTTTCTCCTGAACAGAGTGCCTTCATCTGCTATAAAAGGACTCACACCATTTGAAAAACTCTATGGCACCAAACCCGATTACTCCTTCTTTAAGGTGTTTGGGTGTGAGTGCTTCCCACTTATCAGACCTTTCAACAAACACAAGATGGAATTTCGCTCTACTCAATGCATATTCCTAGGGTACAGTACTCAACACAAAAGGTATAATTGCATGGATGTTCAAACTGGGCGAGTCTTCATATCTAGACATGTCAAATTTAATGAGCAAGTGTTTCCTAAACTCATACATGCTCGGGTGCAGAAAAATAATGCTGAGGGAGATGAGTCCATTTCAACACTACATCCCAAATCTGCAAAGAGCACTACCTCAACCAGCCCAAACTCCTTCGTCCCACCTGAATTACCACATACATCCTCAAATACATCCTCTGTCACTACCCCCAATACACCAACTCCCACATCTTCCGAACCTCTCATACCAGTTGCAACTGAATACCATCATCCACCACCAATCCCTGATTATACACCATCCAACACTCACCACATGTTAACCAGAAGCAAGGCTGGAATCTTCAAACCTAAGGTATTTACAGCTATTGAAGACACCTTCATACCCAGCACTATTGAAGAAGCCTTCCTGTACCCCCACTGGAAAACAGCGGCTGAAGAGGAATACAATGCCCTCCTAAAGTTTAATACATGGGAAGTTGTAACCCTACCTCCAGGCAGAAAAGCCATAGGCTGCAAATGGTTGTTCAGAACTAAACTGAATGCTGATGGTACTCCAGCAAGGCACAAAGGAAGACTAGTGGCCAAGGGATACGTATAAGAACCAGGGACTGACTACACGGACACCTTTAGTCCGGTTGTCAAGGCTGTGATAGTACGCATCATTCTCACTGTTGCTGTCACTCGTGGATGGCTACTGTACCAAATAGACTTCAATAACGCCTTCTTGAATGGAGAATTGCAAGAGGAGGTTTACATGGACCAGCCACCAGGTTTTGGACAACCGAGCCCCCATAATCAGCAGCTAGTATGCAAATTGAATAAGGCAATCTATGGGCTTAAGCAGGCTCCTCATGCCTGGTTCACGAAGCTTGTAGAAACCTTAAAATCGCTTGGTTTTGAAGAATCCAAGGCAGATGCATGTCTGTTCATAGACAAAGAAGGGACCTCCATTACCTACCTACTGACATATGTAGATGACTTGATGATCACTGGCAACTCTGAATCTGCCATCAAGACCCTCATCAGCAAGATGGGGACTCTATTCTCATTAAAAGACCTTGGCGAACTCTCATTCTTCCTTGGAGTTGAATTCACACGTAGCTCTTCTGGATTACTCCTCACACAACGCAAGTACATAAACCAACTGCTCCAGAAAACAAACCTGCTACTCTACCCCCCTTATGCCACTCCCATGGCCTCAAATACCCAGTTGAAAGCTAGTGACAGCACTGGATTTCACAACCCATCTCTCTACCGCAGCATATTAGGCACGTTGCAATATGTGTGTTACACACGCCCTGACATTGCATTTACAGTCAACAAACTAAGCCAATTCATGCATGAGCCTACTACCAAACAGTGGGAATGTGTTGAAAGACTTTTACGGTACCTAAAAGGCACCAACACCCATGGGCTTCTCATAAAACCAGCAGCTCATTTCCGGATTCAAGCTTTTGCTGATGCAGATTGGGGGGGCAGTAAAGATGATAGAAGGTCCACGAGTGGTTTTTGCACATACCTTGGACCCAATCCTATCACCTGGACGTCGCACAAGCAACAAGTGGTCTCAAGGTCTGCCACCGAAGCTGAATATCGCAGTGTAGCTGACGCAGTCACTGATATCATGTGGACCATGACACTGTTAAAGGAAATGAGCATTGTCGTTGTTGATACACAAATTTGGTGCGACAACTTAGGTGCTGTGGCACTCTCTGCCAATCCAGTCCTGCATAAGAAATCAAAGCACTTTGAACTTGACCTCCATTTCATACGTGAAAAGGTAGCTGCAGGAGAAGTTCAAGTTGGCTATGTTCCATCGTTCGACCAAGTTGCTGACATTTTTACAAAGGCTCAGTCGCATGCACTATTCAACTACTGCAAAACTAAACTCAATGTAGAGTCCTTGGAAGGGCCGATTCTATCAGACATCTTCGAAGATGACAATGATCCAGCTGAATGACCGGTTTCTCAACCTCTGAAGCAAGAATTCTATCAGCAGGGGGAATATTGAAGATATGTAGTCAGTCAAGTGGTTATGAGTCTGTTAGCATATCAAACACGTGTTCCGTTATACCATCTGCGTGTCAACTGAATCTGTTAGTGGAAGTCACGTGTCAATCAACTTCACGTGTCATCACCACTCTATATATATACTTGAACGATTACTGTAAAGACAGATTCAACAATCAAATGAAATACTGATTCTTTCCATCTTTCATTCTCTAATTACAAATTCAAGATTAGAAACTAAGGGGCCACTGAATCCAATAATATTATCCAACGATATAAATGAAATAAAATGTTAACAATAAGCATATTTTGTCCATTTTTCAATGGGAATATTTTGTCTTTGTATCTACCAGATACACACATATACAATTATTTATTGAAAGTATTAGTATTAATATAGCATTCATATGTATGAATGGTTGAATTAATTATTAGTTGTAGTTTTAGTTTAGATGTTTAGTTAAGATGTCGACTACTTTCATAACCAATACATCTACACTAGTTAAATCAGTGTAGAAATCCTATTTCACCGGAATAAAAAGGCTTCTCCGCACTGGTGATGAGTAAATTACAAGCCTTCAAATGACATAAGCCCTTTGTAAATTAGTATTACAAAATCACATTTGTGTAAATCGAGATAAAATTTTTCTACTTCATATACTTCTTAAATCATAAATTACGTTAGAAAAATAACATTTACTACTAATGGCACATAGTTGCCACCAAAGAAACTTAGTTGATGAGGCTGATCAATTCATACAAAGATGAAATGTAAAACGGATAGAATAAAACGCTCTATAAAGATCTAATTGAATTTTCAGAACTCAATTTATCTAAACTTTCTCCACAAAAAAGAAAAAGACACACACACACACACACACATATGTAGTAATAAGATACGTAAATTGTAAGAAATAATGCGGGAAGAAAAATATCAAATATCAATAACAGACGTGAGAGTGAAGGCAAAGAAGAAGAAGCATGGACCATACTACGTTTATAGTGAGGTGCGAAACAGAGGATTAATATAGGATATGCTTGGGAATATCTTTGGCTTGGGCTCATTCGTGCCTTGCTGAGGGGCACGCATGTATATACATAGACACGGGGGACTCAGAAACGGTTGAAATAAAGACGAGGAAGGTCACGAGCTCGTCACGTGAGTGTGCATTACGGGACAATACTCCTTTGGCAGTTGGCCATTGTATATTAAAAGCATCAGCTGACTGCCGAAGGAGATTTGCCCAGCAATTCATCCTCACAGTTCTGTTTATATATACTATCAGATTCAAATCCTCCAAATATTTATTCAATTTTTCTTGTTATATGTGTGTAGGTAGAGAAAACGATTCCGTGATCGTGAGTCTCTTCACTGAATTTATTGCGTCTTGTTCATTCTATCAAAGACACAGCGAGACAATTCTGGATCTTGTTTTTCCATCTCCAAAACCTTATTCATAAGCCTAAATGTGTGGTGTCGCAACGTTACTTGTTTTCCCACATCAACAAAACTCTTAAGTATGATTTATAAGTTTAAAGGGTCTCATACTCAACAAATTAGCTGATCTTCCATGATTGAACTATTTTCCTATACCTGTGTAATGAAGGTGCTTTTCTTGAGAGAGCCATCTTCGTGTTAATTAGATATGATATCTCTTGCAATGAAGCTGCTACAATTGATGTGTTAAACTTAATAAATTTTTACAATGCGGTCGCTAGCATCTTTATAATATAATTCAATTATTATGATGATTAGCAAAAATAGTTCAAAAACCTTTCTCCACCAAAAGTTGCTGCATGCGATCTACCAGTAATTAAGACGTTTAAAGTTAACAAAATATCTTAACTTTTTAGATTCTCCCTGTGTGCGCGCCTGTTTTTTCTAAAGAAAAAATGGTGTATATAATATGCCCTTATTTGGATCCGATCCGGCATTACACACACAAACAGAGTCTATAAACAATGTATAAGAATAGATGCGTAAAAAGTTTGATACATTCTAGTTTCAAAATGTATTATGTGACTTATTAGAGTGAGTGTGTGAGTCTTTTAATAGAAAATCCAAAGTGATTTATTGGCTTTATGAACTGAACAGCTTCTTTTTTTGTTTTCGGAGGTTTTGGGTGGGCTAATACATGTGGAAACCCATGTTTATAATTAGATTAATATTATCTCACAAATTCGCCACGTATTAATTAATATCTTCATTTATGTTTAATGTGAAATCAAAATCACATGGCCTAACCATCTTTTCTTATATATATATATATAATTGTTTCTATTATATAGTAATTCTAGGCACTATTATTGCTTACAACACAAGTTTAGCAGCTCCAGAACCATCAATGTCGGACGAACTTTGACTTAGGTCTAAAAACACTTGCAACTCTTTTTCCTTCCCCATCTTTCACTTAAGAAAAGAAACTCACACTTATCATATTCATAAAGGGTTAAATCCGCAACCCCACTTTCATTTTTTTTTCAAAATGATCATTCTTCCCCATATTTTAAATGCGCCCTTTAGTGTTATATATTTTGGTCATATTTTAGAAAAAAGTTATTATAGATCCTTAATAGAAATCATTGTTCATTGTGTTACACTGTGTTTAATGAGTTATTTCGGAACCACTCCTATTATGTCTATTCTACTATCCATATTTCAATGTACACACTCCATTTCAGTTTATAAGACGTTTTAATTTGGAGCAAATTGTGAGCACCAATTAGCCTAATTAAAATGCAATTAAAAATCCTAATTATTCCGAAAAAGACAAGGATAACATTTCAAAAATGCCATTCCTTTAAGAATGAACCCCTAATTAACTACATTTGATTAATAAAAGGTAATTTTGAAATATAAGGTTATTAATTAGAGGTGAATTAAACATATAGCTGAAAGGAGTACATCTATGAGCCTATTAATTCATTAGGTGTTCTATGAATGAGTTTTGTGTAATTGTTAGATGAGTTCCAGAACCCATTCCTAAACATCACACGTCTTTTTTTTTTTTTTTTTGCTTTTGAAATAGATGGGACAGATATGTATATTTGGACATTAGTGGAAACATATTTGTGATGAGTCAAACTTCCCAAAATGAGAAATTAAAATATTGATAATAAGAAAATAATGGATTCCGGTAAGTGTGAAAAAAATGAAAAAGGTGTAAAAAGAAAAATAAATAATTAGGCACAAGGAAATTTTTATCCACAAAATTAAGAAGAGGCCAACGAGCAGATGAGATAGCAAGACCTAAGAGTGGTTAAGAGTCAACGATTCACATGCTGAAGTCATTAATTATTATATGCAACATGGACGCATGCAAATCACGTGGGGAACCAATCTTTCTCAACTCTTTGATTATTTTTTTTGTACTGCTTATCTCTTATCCTTCTTATAAAATCTTGTTAAGATTGATTCGTTTTTAACGTAAGATTATTTCCTGTATTCATCATTTTTTATAAAAAAAAATTACCCCTGTTGATGCCTAACAATAATCAAATAAAAGAGGGGAGACTGTTGAAGAAGATTATTAACTTATTTTACAAAAAGAAATATCATATTAACTATTAATTAAATTAATTAACATTTTTAATCTAATCAAATTAGTTCAATGTATCTTATATTAAATATCCGAGTATAATATTAATCCTCTTTTGGCATATGATGCATTACCCCAATAATAAAGTAACAACCTTCTACCGAAATAGTGGTGTGTTCTATCTCTTATATTAATAATATTAATACTTTTTTATCATTATGTTTATCTTTTTAAATCAAAAAAAATTGTTTCATACTTCATGAACATTCTTAATTTCGAAATAATATTTAACATCATTGTTCTTTTTTTTTTTTGGTAACCAGAAAAGTTTAGGTGAGTTTTCTTGTTTTACTTTTGTAGTAAAATAATGATTTAATTTTAGAGACATTAAAATGAACGGCAAGGAATATAAGCTCTTACTAACTAATCCAAAAGAACAAGTATATCAATTATTTATAATTAATGAGTTTTTTAAAATACCCTATCATTTAAATTATTAAAATATAATGCATAGAGATAAAAATTTCTAATAAATAAGGGATTATGAGTAAAGAATCATATACAAGATGAGAGGATGAGACATTTTATTTAGGACCAAATCAAAATATTCAAATGAGCCATTTTTATGGAGGAATTGTAAGACAGATTAATAAATTATATACTCTACCTATGAGTCACACGACTTTCAGTCTTTCAATAGTTTTATTATAAATATAACTAAAGTGAATCACACGTATCTATATAAAATTTGAATAAATCCTAAATTTTCTACTGATGAAATATAACATATTGATGTCCCCATTTGGCAACTTAATAATGGGTCCGTTTGGATAAGCGGTGGAAAAAGTGATTTTTTGATAGAAGTTATTTTAGAAAAGGAATTCTGAGTAGAAGTTAAAAGTGAAACGTGATTTATGTTTGGATAAGCGTTTGAAAAGTAACTTATCTTAAAAAGGAGAAACTGTTTGGATAAACTTTTGAGAATGATTTTTTTATGGTAAATTAAGTAAAACGACACCAAAACAAAGTTGGACTGAAAAGCATCCAATATTGAGGATCCTGGTCCTGTCATAGCTGGGA
>JANTPZ010093048.1:0-14287 GCA_025593235.1 Vachellia pachyceras
AGATATGAATTAATAACCGCAACTACCTACGCAGCATATGGCACAGTGGACATTTAATTTATTATGTATTGAGCACCCGGAAGTTTTGAATAGGATTATCGTTGTTTAGGAAATATGTGAGAAAAGTTAGTTTTAACCGTTGGTTGACAAAGAATGGATTGATGCACTATTTAAAATTTTCAGAACAATATTGAATTTATCTAAATTTCTAGAATGACACTGTACCCAAAAATTTTTTTTGGATAATCAGTGTTTATTGACAAAAACTTTCCGGCATAAAAGATGATTTTAATGAATTAAAAAGCAACTTTTAATGGTCAACGAAGGCTGCTCTCCATGTGTTGCCTTTTTCCCCCTTTAACTGGAGAGAGAGTGACAGATTTCAAGTAACTAGAACAAAAAAAAAGAGTGTCGCTAACACTCTCATAGTAAAAGACCAGTACTGTGTGTATACTGTATACATGAGTACTTATGATTTGTTTCTCCACGGAATGCTTGGGCCCTCTGCGTACATTTTCAATATATTCTTAAATTGGATGGCCATTAGTTTGGGGTTTACTTTAAAAATTCGGACATTGATTTGCCATACAACTCCTTGTTCTTAGAACTCATTTGATTACTTTAAAAAGATTAATACAGTTAAATAAATTACTTATTTTTAACATATATTATATAATATTTATGGAATATTCACATGTATCACTAGACTCACTCCGAGGAAATGGGTGGACTACGGAGTTTTGAGGAATGGGTGGGGGCTGGCACACCGGCGCCGTTGCGAAATGGAAAATTGGAAATCAGTTAACGTTGCCGTACACGTGGATGCAGCCGCACGTGCAAGTTATGAGCTTGGGGTTAGGGTGATTGTTCGTGTGGGAAGGGGATGGGCGTCACGTGCGCCACCGCATGCGACAGGGTCGCAAATAGTACACGCGTGGCGTGTTGGGAAGCGAGTGAGGCAGGGTCACGTGTTGCGGTTTGGGGGTTATGCGGAGTGAGCGCGTCCCAACAGAAACTCTCAAACGGGGAATGCGTGTGCCTCCCTCCTCACGCAATCCACCCCTCCCCTCCCCTCCCCTCCCCTCTCTGTTCCCCCCGGGGCCCAATGCGTCGCACCATTTCGAGTCACTGTTTTAAAAGCCTTTCTTGCTGAACAATCCTAAATCAGGAACATAAGGGGTTCATTGGCTCCGTTTGGATAGCCCGTTAAAAAAATAGATACAGATTTTAAAATAATTTATATAAGAGAAAAAGTGTCTTGGTAAGCGCACCCGTTGTGCCAACGGACAAAACAAACAAAGCCATTATAGTTTTTTTCAATTAATGATTTTTACATGTATTTAGATAAGTATACGTGAGAAATTTTATTTTAATTTACATGTAACGCGATTAAAAATTACTTTTTAAACACGTAAATTGAAGGGGTACCAATACCCAACCGTTCATGTTTGGCAAATTGATTTTAATTACGTACATACAAGTTGAGACAAATTTCTCACATACTTACATCGATTTATATAAAATCATTCTTCCAGTGGATTCTCATACAACCTCCTGCTTAGCCGAAGAGACTGCTAACACCCAACCCTGCATCTAATCCAATACAACAATAGAGCATCTTATGTATGAGATCTGATAGAATATCAGTGCTTGAATCACATCAAATCTGAATATAATCATACTTCTTAAACCAGAATGATTGTTTGTTTGTTTTTTCTTAAGCACACGAGTCTTTCTTTTATTCAGAGAAATTTTATTTGAGGTGCAGTTGAAGACTGAATATAAACACTCCTCACAACAAAAACTCGAATACAACATTAACCGTTCCTTTTAATTTTTGTTATTTATTATCTCTCTTCTCCAAATATAAGTTTTAAAAAATTTAAGATGCTCATACTATAGACAGTAAAAAAGAGAGAGAGGATATATATTTTTGCACTTGAAATTTAATTGATGCTGCCTTTATATTCTTACCGCACGCTCCCTATAGACACGTTCACCCATATTTGTAAAGAAGATGAAAAGTGTCATTGGGCCAAAAAGCTTTCACCGAAGTGGATGCTTTCTTCTCGAGCTTGACTATTTTGACAACTGAACATGGTGTTGTATGTAACTTGTATTTGACCTTGATTATTTGCATTTCAATAATTCTATTCTATTCACCTGACATTAATATTCTTATTTAAATATTGCATTTTTCAAGGTCATGTATAAACATTTTTTTATATTTTAATTATGCTTAAGGGCTTATTTGGAAGCTAGTTGTGAAACTTAAGTTTAGCTTTAAAATATAGTTTTTGTTCAAGTACAAAAAATTTTCTGAAATGCTATTTTGGTTACAAAATCTCAGTTTGAAACTTAGGTTTTATTTTTCCTACTTTTTCCTCTTTTTCCACTTTTCCTCTTTCATACTTTTTTCTTTATTTCTCTTTCATATTTCATACTTTATCTTTTATCTCTCTTTTCTACCTACTTTTTACTTCGGAATCCGTAAAAATTAATAACTTTCCAAATATAAATCACTTTTCAAAACATAGGTTTTGCCTCGAAATCTGTAAAAACTATTTTCCAAAATATATTCCTCAAAACCTAAGTTTTACTTTAGAATATGTAAAAGCTATTTTGAAAATAGTTTTCCAACAAACCCTAATATGATTTTAAATTGATCCGCTCAGAGATCACATTCCAGCTCTCCTTCAACAACAAAAAGTTCCCCCCTTTCCCTGACACGTGCGAGTCATCCTCAGGGAAGGGTCATGCTAATCTTCTCATTATCGTCACTCCATTTAACGGGCCACATGGGTGCAAGAAGACATTGAAACAGAGTTCAAGGTCTTGCCTTCCCTGTCCGTTGCTCTGTTTTTTTTCCTTATTAAAGACGTTCAAATACTATAATACTACTCATGCTATGCGTTCATTCCCAGTGCGCCACCGCAAGCTGGAATTTTTTCTTAATACACAATAAAAGCTGGAAATTGAATGAAAAGAATGGTAATAGCACTTTCCATATGGGAGTTTTATATTATTTGAAATACATAATGGGGCTGACAAGGCAAGATCATGAGAATGGTAATGGGTGGGGAAAAAGCCAAAAAGACCAAGTGGGCACTATTATGATGGTCTAGTAAGGGGGAAGACGTTTTATATTGCTATATTATTATTATGATCATCATCATCGTTACCGTTTGGTTTATTTATTTAATGGGGAAGAAAGGGTTCACAGGCAGACAGCATAGATGCTGTTGTAGAAAGCGCAGAATTGCACACAGAAAGAAAAACCAAATAAGAATTGTTTGGCATCTAACAAACCCACCCACACGAGTGCTTCTCGACTTGCATGTAAATGTATGTAATCCATAATAATATCACACGCCCTCTCTGCTCCACTTCACAATAATAGTACCCTTCTTTAATGATATCTTTTACAGAGAGATTCAAAACAGACCGATCCATGAACAGAATCGTGTGTGGGCTCCCCCTTTCTGCCTTTTTGATACTGCTCTCTTTCTCCCTCTCCCTGTCTCTATCTCTCGAGTCAGCGAAACCTCCCATTTTATTTCGACTATTCCTCATGCTTTGAAACGTTCTTCGCTCTTCGTCTCATAACTTCCCCCCTCTCTCTCTTCTGTCTTCTGAGGTACTCTTCCCCAGCCTATGGCTAAAGGAGAGAGTGAAAATGCAATGCGACTGATCTGGTACCCTTTTGATTCTCGTATCCTGCTTTCATCTGACTAAAGATCACATCAATTTCTGTTTTTTATCCCTCTCCCATCAAAAAAGGACCCGTCTGGGGTTTTAAAGTTCAGTCCTTTCGGTTCCCTAACGTTCTTGTTTCTTGTTCTGTGTCGTTCCTTGGTTTTCTGATTCCATGAGTTCTCAAGGCTTCAACAATGGGGTTGATGGTTTTAGCGGGGACGGTAATCTTTTACCCCCAGTGCCTTCTTTTGTCCCCCATCTTCCAGTTCGAACACCCCTACTTTCACTGTCCAACACTCTTGGTCAGGCTGGTGGCGAGATTGGTTTTCAGATTCTGAGCCCTTCCCTTCCGCCACAGGAGACCGGGGGAACAATGAGAGGCAACAGCGAAGCTGATGGACCTTCAGGGGCTAAGAACAAGGGCTTGTCTTTCAATCTTGGCGAGGAGGACATTGAAGCTAAGAGCTCTTTTGGGTTAAGAAATGGACACACGAAGCTCTGTGCTAGAGGCCACTGGAGGCCAGCTGAAGATGCCAGACTCAGAGAGCTCGTGGTTCAGCACGGTCCTCAAAACTGGAACTTGATCGCCGACCATCTCCAAGGAAGATCAGGTAATCCACTAATGTGTTCTAAAGATACATTTCTGGTGTCTTAATGGTGCTATCTTCCCGTTGTAATGCTTCCGAAAGCCATCAAGTTATTTTACTCATTTTCGATTTTTGTCGTTTTGAAGGAACTGAATCCATTATTGTGATTGCAGGTAAAAGTTGCAGGCTGAGGTGGTTCAATCAGCTTGATCCCAAAATTAACAGAAGGGCGTTCTCTGAGGAAGAAGAGGCGAGATTGCTGTGTGCTCATAGAATGTACGGGAACAAATGGGCCATGATCGCAAAACTGTTTCCTGGGAGGACAGACAACGCAGTGAAGAACCACTGGCACGTGATAATGGCAAGGAAGCAGAGAGAGCAATCGAGTGGTTGCAGGAGGAGGAGGAGGTCGTCTTCTGAAATGTTCCGCCCAAAGGCTTTAAATTTGAGTCTATCAAACAATGCAGGGAGCGAATCCACCACCTCCAGCAACCTCATAGACGAATCTGCCTCATCCTCCACCGGTCTCTCCCTTAGTCCCACACTGTTCCCAAACCCGAGCCCCCAAGGCCAGGGATCGCTGATGGGTACGTTTCCTGATTCGTCTTTCGTGTTACATAATGGATCTCATTGTCCTTTATGTGTAATCCGGGGGATTTTTTGCAGGTGTAAGCAATGGGATGAAGCTGATAACTGAGGATGTGGGACTCGAAAGGCGCTTTGTGAGTTGGAGTGCGGAAGGGGCACATATGGGGACGGTGACCGGGGTAGCGGGGCAATCAAATTCAGAGTCAAGCTCAGAAATCTCAGTATCCGAGTCAGTGGCGACTAAGAAGGCGAAGGTGTCAATTTGTGGGGAAGGTGAGAAGGTGGGGGGTTACATGAACGTGCAGTTCATTGATTTCCTGGGAGTAGGAGCTATGTGATGGAAGGAAGGAAGAAGGAAATGGGCTATAGATAGGGTGTGGGGTGGGCAGTGTTGAGTAATCAGTAATGGAGTATAGCTGCCGCAGAGAAATGGAGTGAAGCGGAGAAGTTGGTGGCAGAGGCACTTGCATTTTGTACAGTTAGTTTAACAGGAAGGGTAAAGTAGGAAGCTGAAAGTAAAAGGTGAAGTCATTTAGAGGGAGAAGAATGGTGAAATGAAGAAGAGAAGGGAGAGAATAGGTTTAAGAGCTCTTAGTTTGAGAAATATAAGAAGTTGTTGCGCGAGGGAGGTTGAATTGGATGGAGTGATTAGGATTGGTTGTTTAGTTGGGAACATATGATGTCATTGGTATTGCATGGTTGACGGTAGTCCTCTTTACAGTATGTAATGCCCGTGACAATTAATTACTATCAACTCCAGCTCATTAGTCTATTTGCTTAACCAATCGGGTCGTTTCATTGCTAGTGTTACATGTCTTGTATTGCATCTCCATCATTCACACGAAACCATGAGGGATTGGGTTCCGGGTACCTATCACAGCATGATGAGCGTACGTTGGATCTGAATGGACCTTTTTTTTGGGTACTTTTTAACATTTTTTCGTTCGGAAGATGTAGAATTTAGGACTAAAGTATATTTCCAAGTCTTCGGAGAAGGACGATTCATCGTTTAAAAATTGGGTGGAGCAGATGGGGTGTGAAACGGGGGGGAAGAGGGGAGGCGTCTGGTTGCCGAATGGAATGGTGTCTCCTTGTTTTGGGCTCATCACATGGTTACCCATTTCCTACCGTCACCATTCCCCAGCCCATTCCTCTCTCTCTCTCTCTCACCATGAACCATTCAATGTTGAATTTTCTTTTTTAAAACCGATTATGCTTGTTTCGTATGTTCATCGTTTCAAAGGTTATGTTCATCCCTTTCACATTTAATTTGATTGTTATTGACCCCGTTTGATTGAGCTTATGGGGAGTTTAAACACATATTTAATAGTGTTTTTCTGCACATTCACATATTTGTCTCGATTTACGTAAAAGTACTTCTTTACTCATTCTTACACAGACCCATTGTATGCTAAATCCACGGTGTGCATCCAAACGTGGGAGTCTTATTTGAATTTCATTTCCCAAGTGAAAAAACTCTGATAGGGGATGACTTTTGTTGGGAGATTAACAAGGTTGAATACAATGCACCATTTAAATTATTTACATTTATCAGCTTTCTCGAAACTGATTTGATTGAATTCTAAACATAAATCCATGGAATTCACAGGTCACACGCGACCAAGATAGTTCCAGCCGGAAGCATGGCAGTATGGAACTAAAAAGATACGTGTGATTATTTTCCCCCCCGTTCTGGCCACAAAGAATTGTGTGATTCGAAACGTTGAAGTAAGAGATTAATCATAAGGTTTTAAAAAAATGGGAATGAAATGAAAGAATTAAAGAATGAGAAGGGATGGAATACAAGTGAAGGCTGAATCCACCTCACGTGCTGCTTCTTGTTCACTTCCAACATTGGACCACTAACTGGGCAAGCTGTGAACCCGACCCCAACAACAACAGCAGTAACAGCAGACTAAATATAAAAGTTTATGTGTAACAAACATCCGTCGCATGTACATTGGTTGTACTTGTCGGTGTGGGAACATCTGATAGATCTCTCTTGACTTTTAGTGTACACACGCACGCTTAGCCTCCAGTGACTAGGATTAGTATTTTAATTAAACTTGTATTATATTACAATGCAGCTCCCACATATGCGTTTTCCTCCTCCTCTAAGCTTTCATCTCCATTATCCTCATTAACAGCACGTACGTCGACATTTTAATTTATTTGCCACTGTTCCTAATTAATCTCATCAAGTTCAATGACACCACATGAGGCCCTTTTTAATTAACTGTGCTACACAGTACGCACACACCAATTGAACTCGATCACTTGATGCTCTCTTTACAGCGTCAGGCATCCAAATCATTAACACAGTATTACAAACAACACACATACACACAACAGCTGAGATTATGTTCAATCTTCAGTTATCAGAAAAAGGACTCTCAATGGCAGTTGACGAGATATCTGGCGATGGAGGGGATGAGCAAATGGAAAATGCAATCCTTAAGCACCCTTTAAATATTAAAAGTTAAAAGGGCTCTGTTGAACGATTAGTCTTCTTAACATACAAATACTAGATTTATATTGAACGTGGCCAACATACAATACAAGTAACATGTTGTATAATGTTGTTAGTTGGTTTGAATATCATATATCCAGCGGCTTTCAAGGTCTGCATGAGGTACTGTTCCTGATAAACATCAAACATAACGTAACTTAATCATTACATATTGAAATAAGCAAACGTCTGATATACAAATAATTAACCTGATGGCTGGACATCAGCCAGACGCTTTGAATATACAAGCCATGCAGATTATTAAAATAATGATCCGAGAGCTGGCTAATCATGAAGGTTAAGCATCACAATCAAAATGGTAATGGGAATATATATAAGAATGTGGAGAGAGGAGATTCGGTGAACGTGGGCTTGCCAAAAGAGGGGCAAGCAGCCGTATGTTAGTTCACAAATGTCAGCCTTCCTCACTTTACTCTCACGGATGGAATTTATATGACAGAAAAAGATAGACAGCATGAGTCAAACAGAGTTAGATATGTTTCCAACCAAATGTACGTCGTCCGTTTTCTTTATATTTATATCATAAAGGCCACTCTATTTTAACAAGCTGAGTTTGTCTGTGGATGTATTTTTGTGTCCGTGTTTGAGAACGCGGTAGATAAGTACTTTTATGTAAGTCGAGATAAATACGTAGAAGAGATTATCTTATTTTACGGAAAAACACTGTTAAACATGCTTTTGAGGAGTAAATAAACTTTTTCAAACAAGCACAAAAATGTATTCGGCATGAAATGAGTTATAGATATATGTATATATTATCCACCACCGTGTGCATAGAATCTACAACAAAACATGAAGTAAATAAGCGTCATCAACAGTTTGAATAATAAGAAACATTCCACTCCTACATATAATTGCTGGTGGGAATTCAGATACACACACACACACAGAGATACATAAAGTGTTACGTTCCAAGGAGTATAAATACATACATACATACATACATACATGTATGTGACGGTTGAATTATATTTAAGTCGATCAAACGCATGATTTATGTAGAAGCCAATAATTAAGAAGAAATTAATTAAGGATATATGAGAATAAAATTAAAGCAGGAGACAGGAGATTGAAGAAATTAAACACGTACTGCGAGGTAGCCCTTTCTCCTTCCTACTGGTAGCTGCTTCGGTTCATTCTCCTTCTTATGCTACCTTTGAAACCTGAAACCTCAATTCGACACACCAATAAAGGAATTAATTAAATCATTTTGATTTTCCCATTCGTAAATCAAATTAAACCAGGATATTTACTGATAAATAATTTTACTTGTTTATTGCAATCATTCTACATATATTTGTTGAACTCACATTTAACTAAATATTTATAAAAAAGCTTTTCTATCTTCTTTTGAATAATTTTTATAACAGTTAAAATGTTTATTTAATTTCAGAATTAAAATAAAAATCAATATTAATATAAAACTTAAAATCACATCAAATTTCCCCATACGTAAGTCGTATAAATAGCACATAAAATGTGTTTAGCCGTAAGATATTTCACAGGAAAAATTATATTTATAGAAACGCATCATTCAACATATAGTCTAAATGAAGTCTCGATAACATTGAATTGGGGTTAAATAAATATTTTGTGAATAAATAAAAATATAACGGCCACAATCACTCAATCAATTAATTACCAGAAAGTAGCTTTCACCGTGTTGCAAATCCTGCATCAAGAAGCCAAACTCATTGGTAGGAAGAGGAACTCCAGACGAATGAACTAACATCAAATCTTCACCGAACATACTTTTCATGTCCACGGGTCCTCTCTGAACCTCTGTTGCAACCCCATTGATAAACACCGTCATGCTCCCTGCTGCGGCAGAAATACATTAAATTTCATAAATTACTATCTCAACCATATGTGTTTGTGTGTGTGTAAATCAAACATAAAGGTGATGATGATTTGAGTTCTGTCCTGCCAAACTGTTAGGCTCTTGCCCTCCGATGATCCTTAATATAATATAAGATCTGGCTTATATTAAACAAAAAGGAGGTCATATTAGGGCTATTTCTGGATTCCTTCGGTCAACCGGGATATATGACTATGTTTGACCAAAAAAAACATGTACACGTGAGTACGAGAGAAGAATTTGTGTGTGGGAGCATGAGATTTTTCGAAAAGGGGGAATTGGAGATAGCCTAATTAAAGACGAGAGACGAAGAAATGATTTCGATGAAAAGAAAGAAAGCTAAAAAAGCAGCAGCAGCAGGTACTGAAACGGGCCGCCCAAGTCCAGATGATCTTTCATGCAGTTCAGTCAAATCATCAAAAAGTCGCCACTTTGCTTCTCCTTCATCCTTAAATCGAATCAATCAATCATCAAAGACAAGATCTAGCACATATTCAGATTAAACTACCCACACCCACTCGGATATGGGTCGTCTAACTACTATTTTACACTATACGACCTTCAAAATTAAGGATGCACTTGTAAGAACTAAAACAGTGACCACTAATTACCAGAGAGGAAGTTCAAATCAGAGGTATGATCAATTTCGGGGAAACCTGTATGATCATTATTGTCTGGGAAAAAGAAAGCATGATGATCCATTGGTTCCTGGTAAGCGGGATAGGACGAGGAGCAGCCGGCCCAATCGTAAGCCTCCATAGCTGCAGAATCGGAGGTAGGGTTACTCTGATGATGATGATATGGAGACGGAGACGGACTTACAACTGCACCGCCATCAGCCTGACGAGGCAGAGGCTGGTGATGATCATACGCCTGGTTATGGAGGGCTTCCGCGGCGAGCTGCTGCAGCTGGCGCTGGCGTCGGCGCGATCTGGAGCGGCGGTTCTGGAACCAGTAGAAGACGTTAGCGTCGGCGACGGTGCCGAATTTCTCGAGAAGATTTCTGATTCTGACGGTCTCGTCCTTGGAGGGATTGACGGTGCCACCGTTGAAGATGGACTCCAGGATTAGGATTTGCTCCGGCTTCGGAGTCCACCTTGACCTCACTGTCACCCTCTCACTTCTCTCCGAACCTGGATCCTCCATTCCAATGCAGTGGACAAGTAGTCTCTTAAGTTCTATGTATGTGTTCTTCACCTGAAACCTAGGCACAATATATATATAATAACATGTACTGTTCATTGAACACTGTAACCAGCTAGCTTTTCCATGCGCGGAATGTCGATCGATTTAATTACGTAATTGCCCTCCATTCCCTCTTTCCCTTTGCCTTTCTGCCCTCTCTCATTTCATCCCCATTCCAGATTTTCTAATCAAAATGAATATGTAAAGTACATTTAGAAAACAAAAAAGGAATGAAAATCAAATGTAAGCCTCATTTATCATCACCAAGTGTCAAAATATTTAATATTATTCTTCTGTTTGGATCTCTCCAGGAACTTCAGAGAATCCAATTCTCTTAATATTCGATAAAATATACTCATGCATGTTGGCAAAAAAATATACACACACTCATATATACACAGACACGTGTGGATATATAGTCAAATCTGAAAACGTTGCAGCTAGCCAGTTATATACACAGATTGGATGGTTGGAAAGTATGATTGTATAAGATTTAAAGAATGAGTCATGCATTTATATCTTGTCCATGTATTATTATATGAATATAAATTGATTAATTATTAGTTTGTACATTCACTACATGGGAAATTAAAAAGGATAAGTCTAGTCATTTGTTTTAACGGGTAGTTGGAGTGTTTAGGAATCCACTGAGAGAAAGAAGTTTATGGATTTCGAGAAAATTTATGGAATTCAAGAAGAATTTTCAGATTTCGAGATGATTTTATTTTGGTTTACATGTACCGTTGGAAAGAAGTTCTTCCCAAACATATACGAGGAACTTTAGACAGCTTTCTCAACAAATGCATTTCTTAGGATTTAACTTGCATTTTTCTTTTGTTAGGGTTGAGATTTACTATCTCAATTAATAACTTGTTGGTCTAATCCTTTCTATTTAAGTATGTATGATTACATGACAGCAGACACATACAATTACCAATTTGTATGAAATATTAGACCAAAATTTGGATTATCAAATATAAAAAACGAGCTAATTGTTACCGGCTCTCAACCTTAAAAAAATAATAGTAATTTTCCTATCAATTTGATAATTAAATTCAAATGATTGATGCCTAAACGTATAACGAATGTGTGTCATGTACACAGACACGTAGTGAAATCGGATATTAAGCAATTAGATCAGCTAGCGAACGAGGCATAAAGTCCTTGCCACTTTGGATATAAAATGGAATTTATGAGTGTTTTTTTGTAAATATACGAGTGTTTTTAATTACATAAAAACATGCAAATAAAAATATAATGTGTGTGAATGTGGGTAGGGGGAAGTGATAGTTGTGGTTTCCCGTTTAAATTATTTAAATTATTTTATTTTTTTCTGGTATGATATATTGATATTTAAATGGCTACACAGAAAATATTCCATAAAACCCGTATTCAAAGCGAAATTCACGACTTCGTAAAAATATTCTTGAGCGCAGGGGTCCACATTGGGTGTTCATCACTACTATGAGCACCCAGGCTCATAAGATTTAAACGGTTAAAAATGACAATTTTTAGATGAAAACGTCGTTTTTTAGGAAAATGATAGTTTAAAAAAAGATTATCCTCATTTTAAATTATATACCCATTATAATAATTTGTGAAAAAAAAAAGATTTGAACCGGTGCTCATTTATCTTAATGAGAACCCAATTAAATCTCGAGGTGAGAGGCTTCTTGCTTTAACTGCCTAATGTCCTTCTTCCTTCTTTTTATTCTTTTAAATTAAAAATAGTTAATTTAGTTTTGATTTAAATTTAAAATAATGAATTTTTTCTCCATTTAGCAAATCAGGTTCAGATGTTCCATATATATATATAGAGAGAGAGAGAGAGAGACACCCCTAAGGTCATTGATAGCTGCTACGGAATTATATAAAGTAAAAAAAAAGGCAGTTTATTGCTACATACTATCTTGATGGAGTCACAGATTGCAGTTCAATAACTATTGGGTATTATTGATATTGTATGCCATGAATATTACTTGGAGAATACCTATGGACATATGACTTTGGAACCTTATATAATTTGCCCCCGCCAAGTATTTAATTCCAACTGAAAGCCTTGGATGAAACAATAATGAATTAATATAAATCATTTTTTTTATGAAACACATAAGAGTAAAATCAGTATGAATTTTCTTGGTATGGCTATAGTAGCTTTAAGCATTGTCTGATCTAATTGGAAGTAACTATGATCTTTTAAATATGTTTTCTACACTCAGATGAACTTGAACTGAAAATCTTGTACTTATGTAGTTAAAGCTCGCTCCATTCAAACCATATTTTTGGTAAAATGGGTTTGAATTTTCATAAAATTCAGATATGAACGAGAAAAGACAACGATAAAATAAAACAATGTCACTTATATACACTTAAGGTATAGCCTGAAATATATCCTTTTGCACTGAACCTTGTTCTCATAACCTCCCACTACAGGGAAAAGGGATGAAATTCTTAGGCTATCTCTTCCTTTTCATGTGATTTTCAGAGGGAAAACAAAGATGGGTTGGGAACTGAGTTCATTTATTTTTCTCTCTCTGTATCCACGTAAAGCTCAAATTGACATATCGACTTCTGCATATGAATAGCTTACTGATCAAACTGTTTTTTTTTTTCAAATTTCTGGTGCTTGAATACAATCAAAGTGGCGTTTAATTGAAAGTGTATATATGGTAGAAGGAGGAATGTGAGATATATCTATTTTGGGTCATGTACGCTTTGTCCGGAAATAGCTGAAGTCGTAGAACTTGGGATTCACATGATTTAATTATGAGCCTGCTCGGAGTGGCTAAAGCGAGAGTGCTAAGCCAGCTGCTTTATTAATTAATGGTGACTGGCCATACATAGAGGCCTATGATATGATATTTGATTATAAGAGAGGAAGCTCAAATTGGGGAAAAGGCAGCAATATAATATTATATGTATAACTTTATTCACTGGTTATAATAATCAAAATATGATTGAGGAAAACTTACAGCAGCATGTAATGTGAACATAAAAATAGTTAAGAAAGTGGAAAGTAAAAAGGTAGAGGTCAGAAATGGTAAGCCTCTCTGTTTCTTAATTACTGGGGAAATGAAAGGATGGTTAGGGTTTTACTGGGAAGCAAGGGCAAGCGATCGAAGCAAACGAAAAAAAAGCCTCCTGTTCCTTGTTCATTCAGTTAAGGTGGCTCTCTTTTCCTGGGAACTCTGTCGTCTTTAAAGGGGTTTCATGAGTATTATGAAGCTAATTAAAATTGCGCCGTTAGGAATTATACATGGGAAGCTTTTGGCAGTGCGTGCATGGTATTGTGCCATGCACGCAAACACACACACATATAAACCTGGTAATGGTAAACGTATGAATAAAATATATTATTATTAAGATGCAAATTCTCTCTATATAATTAAGTTTTCGCTAATCAGTAATGTCTTTTTTCCTATTAAAAGGCAATGTTAATTTTATTATGGGTTAAAGTTAGTTTCTTGACGGTAGGGGCATGCAACAAGGTTGCTCAACTTTGAAACTTTTTGGGGTAACATTATATTTCTTAACAAAACTTTGAAGGCAAACGATTAACCCAATATATGAATAAGTGGAATTAATATATTGTGATGGGGGTTGGGTGGGGGTTTAAAGAATGAAGAAGAGGAATAAATAAAGGAGGGGTTAAAGAATAATACTGCCGAATACATGTGCCCTAAAGGAATAACACATGTTAGATGGTGTCTCCCTTCTTGCTGTGGTTTTCCATGGCCCTTCTCTGATCCTGTGTGGTGAAGGTGCTGTGATGAGACACTTGTACGACGTGGTTTCATCTTTCTTTGGATTAGCGTCATCGTGGTGGTCGTCATCATCATCATC
>JANTPZ010093049.1:0-15051 GCA_025593235.1 Vachellia pachyceras
CATGAATGCCGTTAAACAAGAAGACAACACTAGATCACCATAAACAGAAATGCTCATATTTTAGAATATACATATTGCCCATAAATAACTTCGGATATAATTGTACGCTTCTAACAGCAAGTTGATGAACAAAATTTCATAAATTAAAACGATATAAAAAAACATATCAATTAGTTTATTTGAGAAAACTAAATAAAAAAACACATCAATTAGTTTATTTGAGAAAACTAACTCTTGGACATAATTGTCTTTCACGTGGAAATATCATTAGTTTTTCCTCCACTTGATGGTATCGATACTAATTAATAGTTATTATAGGGTCAAAAGCAATAATGTTAAGATTCTCTTGATCATATTCACAAGAATGCCAGCCAAGCAAAACTATATGAATCAATTTTCTGGATTTTTTATGAGAAATTTACTTTAATTAGCTAGGTTATCCATTTGCTTCATCACTAGATTTTGGTTTTCATTAGTTTAATTTCTTAAAACATGCATCAGGCACACAGTGTATATATATAGTATATACATTGCATATATATATACACATACATAGTTAATTTGTTCTTCTCAAAGATTAAAGCAATGGAATAGAAGATCATTAACAGATTAAGCTATACGTTAAAGATTTGGAAGAGTACATAAACATCTTGAATATGAACTATATTCAGATGAAAATTTCACTCCTCTATGTTTCCTTCAATTATGTTAAATCTTAGTTAACAATTAAATCTTCAAGCCGAGAAGGAAATTAGAGGTGAAGTAATGTTAATTCACTCACAATTTTCCTCGGAAACTGAATAATCAACATCGCAACAATAATATCCCCAAGAAACTGAGAAATGAAGAGAAATCTAACTAGTTGTTCATAAATCATCATTCATAATCACCAGACAAGTCACTAAAACAACGAAGAAACTAAAAGAAGAACATTTACAAGTTCTCTCTGTAACCATTAATTTGACATTAATTAATTATAATTAACTATCTTCTCACCTTGATGGTGTTTTGCCCTATGAAGCTGATCTCAGACTCAATATGGTTGCCTCCCACCACCACCACTGGCTGAGTTTGGGGCCCATCCATCAACCGGTAGCTGCGGCATGTTTAGCGGCATATTGAAGAACGGCATCCATGAAGCCGGGTCTGGGAAAGAGTTGCCGCCGCCACTGCCGGAAGATTGACCTTGCTGCATCTGTAGTGGGTCTTCTTCATCTAAGGGCAATCTCTCATATGCTACGTTTGAAAATGAAGAAGCAATAACAATAACAGGCCCTGCAGCTATCAAGGCACCAACAACATTTCCTCCCACAACTTGACCTTGCCCTCCAGCGAGGAATATCGTCAGGCTGGTGGCGCCCGGCGGGGCTGGAGGCGGCAAAAAAGATCCGGCCAAGGACAGTATCTCGAACCTCCCGTGCAGGGTCACAACGGCACCGGCTGCCGTTGGCTGCCGTAAGGTCACGTTGGTGACGGTGCCGTTGCCGCTGAGGACGCAGATCCCTCTCTGCCGCTTTCTCGCATAGGTCACCACCGAGTCAAACACATCGGAGCCGCTGCTAACTTCAAGGATATGAGCCCTAAGTGTGTTAGCACTCTCTCTGGTGATGATCACCGGCGGTTTCAGCTTGTTCTTCGAGCCCGGAGGCCGGCCCCTCGGCCGGCGAGCACTTCCCTCACCTCCACCACCACTTCCACTGCCAGATCCTCCCGGGTTCGGAGTGACTAGCTCAAGCCCTTGAGGATCATCATCGTCGTGGTCGTGCCGGATTTCATCTTCATGATTTGAGTGAAGATCAGGGCGTTGTTGAAGCTGATGAACAAAGTGAGATGCTGAACCTAAGTCAAGGCCGGCCATACACGAAGCTAAACAAGAGCAAAACAGAAAACAAAGTAAACAAAAGGAAGGAATAAAGTAAAGAAAAAGAAGGAATATAGTATATAATAAGAGAGATTAATTATAATAATAATGAGGATTTATATCGAAATTTTTGAAAGATATTGGAGTGCCCAATGATTCAAACCTCTCATAGAACAAATTGAATCATTGAACGGAGTGAAGGTGAAGGAGGGAGGGAGGGAGGGAGGGAGATACAAAAGAGATTAGGTTAGGCGATTTGTTTGAACCAAAAAAGTATACGGACGAATATAATAATAATAATTAAGGGATTAAATTATGGGATTATTTTATTGATTTCTTTGTAACCCATATTTAAAATACAAACTTTTTAAATTATTGGGTGAAGTTAAAATGTTTTGTCCGGTTTCGAGGACAGTGTGCAAGAGAGAGAGAGAGATTAAGTAGATGATTATTTAGGAAACCTATGTGACTTTAATAAAGAGAAAACCTAAAATATATAAAGACTAGCTATATATCTGTTTGGGAATACGGTGGAGAAGTACTTTTACACAAGTTGAGGTAAATATGTGGAGAAGATTATCTCGTTTTACGGAAAAACACTGTTAAACGTACTTTTGGGGAGAAGTTAAACGTTACGAAACAAGCATATTGAGTAATTTCTTGCACATGACCACAATTACGCTTTCCCAATAAATTTGGATTTCCTTTTTTTCAGGACTTCGATTAATAAATATAAGAACTCACATGCAAGGCTTGTTTGACCCACATGGACTACCACTTATTAAAACAACAAGCACACATAAATTATTTTAAAAAAAATTAAATAAAAAAATTTCCTTTTTTTTCAAAATCGATGTATGGACAGTCTTTTTTTTTTTTTTTGCATATTTCAAGAGCTCTTATAATCTTATTACATGTTGAAGTATATCACTAGAAATTTCACAATCCTCCAACCACCTAAGATGCTTTAATATGGAATCGTATATTTTATCGCTCATGATCACCAACTCGCAATTGATTATGAACATCGAGGAAGAGTGTATAAATTTGCCCAAGTTGTCATCATGCAAGAGCGATGAGTGTCCAAAACTTATTTTATTTTTGAGTTCATTGTTTGATCCTTTATTATAGAAATGAAAAGTTCTTTTTAAGATTTGCAGCACTTGTTGCATTACAAACAGTGAAGAAAAAGCAACAAATAGAGGAAGAACTAGTGTTCGTGAGAGACTAACAAGGAAGATTCAATTATTGGATGTAAGACACACTGAGAAATAAGGTTGCCAAGAACAAGACCTCTAACAATCCTTCGCCATCGTATTCCAGCAACAAGAAGATATGTAGGTGCCTGTTCAATTTTCTCAGCGCTGTACATGATAGTTCCACTTCTGTTTTCTCCAATCCTAGGTGGGATGCATTTTTTTTTTAAACTTTTTCCTTATTCATAAATCAGTCGTGGAAGAAAATAAAATTGCTGACATGTTGACCTACTAGTTTAGCATATTTTTCGGGAAATTTACCATCAAATCTCAAATAGAGGAATTAATGAACGCAAGGTCCCAAAGATTAGTAAAATTACCATAAATCCGAGCAGTAGCTCATCCGGTTGTTATTAAAGGTTAGTGAGGTTATTAATGATAACCAAACCAGCTACTGTTGGGACATGATGGTAAGTTTGTCAATCTTTAGGATATTTTGTTCATTAATTCCTCTATTTAGGATGTGATGTTAAATCTCCCTATTTTTTTAATCAACTAATGATCAAACCTTGACAATATTAAACCCCAAAAATACGTCTGCATACCTAGAACTCCTGAATGAAAACTTCTCGAAAGAGTTTACTTCTTAACCCATTATTCTTTGTTGTTGCTTGTTTTTATCAACGAATATATAGCCATTTTTATGCACGAAATCATTTTTTCCATTTTTTATTACGTCCCATTTGAATGGCTTTTGTGTGTGTGTGTGTGTTGAATATACAAGATAAAAACATGAATATCATACGATGATTTGGCAAGAAAGTCAAGCGGGAAACATTGCGTGTTATTTTGCGGTCACAACGTTGATGCAACAATCAAAAGTTGAGTATTTGGTAACAATTAAAAAAAAATTGAGACAGTTTAATTTGAAAATATTTCTGGAAACCTTAGTAGAAAAGGTTTGACTTTCATCATGAGATGCACAACACACACATCTATATAATAAATCCATGTTTTTTTTTTGGCCAGCAAAAGAAATCTATATTTTACTTTATCAAAGTCAAGGTAATTTGATCAACACATATATATAAAATAAATGGCGTCAAGGAAGTTTTAACGCGGTTTTGTTGACATACATATATTCCTTAATTTTAAATTAAAGATATGTCTGTAAGAACTTTGAATTATATTGCATTTTGATCATATATATGTGAGATTTCTAAACACAAAAATCAAGGTTAAATTTGGTAATTTGCTTGGAACCAAAGGAAAGTACGTATATATTAAACTATTCAGTAGTATTGATGAGCTGAGTGAGGACAAGGTTTATTATATTATTATTATTATTGCTTTGATATCCTAAAGAAGCTACAACATATATTTATAAATATATGAGAATCAACTAATTTAAATAAGAGGGTTTTGCGCAGTTTCAATTTTCAATTTTTGTTGAATTTGACTATAAGTCCTAAAAAATTATTTTAATGAAGCCAGATCTAAAGGTTTTGATAGTTTATTACAAAAATTCATCAATGGTGAAGGACATTGATACCAACTAGCTAACAAAGGTGTGGAAATGTAAGCATTTTTTGAGAAATGAAATATTTCTGCAAATTCACCATTTTTGTTCTTGCCAACACAAATTCACCATATTTACCTAATGGCATGTTGGTTATTAGGAGAGGGAAGTGGAACTTTTTGTTTGAAAAAAATACTATAAGTTATGTTTTTAACTTAAACAAAAAGTCACTTTATAAAATCCATAAAAACAGTTAATATTTTTTTAAATAGACCCCTTAATAAAAAATATTAGCACATTCAATTAAATTAAGGTTAAACTATATGTTTGATCATTTGGGTTTACATTAAATTTTAATCTACTCCCTTAACTTTAAAAGTGTAATTTTAGTTTTTCATTTTTAACATTATTAGTTTTATTTAATGGAAAATACTAACTCGAGAATTAAATACTATCAAAATAGTCTTAAATATTAGTTCTTTAATATAAGCATGTTTATATTTTGAAATTTGATCATATTTTATTTGCATAATCAATATTTAAATTTGTCAAATCATAATTGTCCATTAAATGAAACTAAATACATTAAGAATAAATGACAAAAAGTTCAAGTTTTAAACGTAAAGGATTAAACTAAAATTTAATGTAAATTTAAAAAAGTGAACATATGCTTTAATCTTAAAATAAAGTATACAAATGGCATTTGGTGCAGCGATATCACCTAATCCTTTATAGTAAGACGAATCAAAGTTTGAATTATTGTTAATAGAAAGATCCACATTATTATCTAACAATGTCTCGAACAAAATTGCATTAAGTAGGAAGCTACTTGCGTTTAACAAAAAAATAAATTTAAGTATTATTTAAAAGATGAGTAATTTTAAGAATATAAACGAATTTTATGTTAAATCATGATATGTAAATGTTGTTGTCATAACCTCTTTTTGTTATTACAATCTGTTATATTGTTGTTGTGCGTGGATCATACGCGATAGACGGTTATAGGATTCACTACTACAAAAGGTACTTTTTACGCCCTATTTTTAACCAAATAGACGCCCTTTATCGGGGGCGTAAATGTGAGGGGAGTAGAAAGTTAGGGCCTACGGCGCCCTATTTCAGGAGAGGCGTCGTAGGTCAGACCTACGGCTCCCTTCATCTTAATTCCCTTTATTCTCAGTTAATCCACTCTCGACTTTATATATATATATATGTGCTCGTATGTATAAATTTGTATATATATACTCTCGGCTTTATATATATCCCTCCACATATTTTTTTTTGCCAATGAAAGAAACCATTAACATTGATCACAATAAACATACAAAATCCCAGAAAACATACAAAGTCTCAGAAAGTACCAAAACAAACAACCACTTAAAGACAAACAAACCAATGCTCGTGTGTGTAAAGACAACCACCTAAAGACAAGACAGAACTAGCCACAAGTAAAAAAAGAAGGTAAAGACAAACATTAAACGATTCAACATTACAGCAATAAAATCCAAATACATCAGCCATCCATATGCTCGTGTGTGTGTAAAACTCTTGTGCACAATGTGAAGAGAAAAAAATGAAGAGAAAAGGAAGAAAGTTACCACAATAATGTGCGACGGGCAGCGTGCGACGGTGTTTGACAGGCGGGCAACGGGCGACGGCTTGCGATGGCTGCCGACGAGCGACGACTTGCGATCTGGGGCCAACAGCGTTCGACGTGCGAATGGCTACAACGGCGTGCGACTGGCGGGCAACGGGCGACAGCGACGAGCGGGCGACGGACGACGACAACAAAGACAGTTTGGGGGACGGGGGGCTTCCGGCGAGAGGGAGAGGTGGGGTTTGGGGGACCACAGTGATAAAGAAAGAAGGGTGGGGACGAGGGGCATGCAAATAAAGGGCGCCCTTATGGCGCCCTTTCCGAAAAGATGGTGCCATAGGGTGGACCTTATGGCGCCCTATCCACAGATAGGGCACCATAGGCGCCCTATGGCGCCCTTTCCTTGGGATAGGGCACCCACTCATCTGACGGGGCGTCATAGCCCTATGGCGCCCTTTCCTTGGGATAGGGCACCCACTCATCTGACGGGGCGTCATAGGGGGTCTAATCATTTATTATAATTACAAAAATGCCACAGCCTTCATCTTTTACTCCCTTTTTTTAAAAAAGGACGCGAATTTCAGGCGTCAAAACTATACTCCGTAGTAGTGATTCTATTATTCTTTCTCTTTCTATTCTGTTGTACCTGACCTGATCCATTGAGTATATATAACAAGTTGGATCTGAGCACTATCAAATCGAGTGCCTCAGATACCTTGCTGTGATATAGACGACTGCATTTGCTTTTCTTACTTGGTATTAGAGCCAGGTTTATCAACAAGTTTAACAACTATTGCATTGTATTCAGAATCTAACCCATTGAGAGTGTGGAGAATCAAGTCATCGGTTCCCAACAGATAACCTGCAAGAGCCAACGCATCGGAGAAACTTTTCATTTTCGCTAGATATTCTTCCATGGTCAATGCATTCTTACGTGTATTGTGAAGCTCATTTTTTACAACCATTATTTGAGCTTTTGTTGAGGCACATGTTAGTTCACGGGCTGCATCCCAAAGCTCTTTGGTCGTTTGACAGTGAAGAAGCTGAGCGGTGACGTCTTGAGTCATAGTATTCCTCAGCCATCCAAGGATAAGGCGATCAACGGCGAACCATTCACTAAATCAGGATTAAGTTTTGGCCTTGCAGCATCAAGGATAACCTTGGGAGGAGCAGTAGCAGTGCGACTGACATGGCTATCAAGACGGTTGCCCTTTATTAAGGGCAAGACAATGGATTCCCAAACCAAGAAGTTAGAGCGATCTAGCTTGATCATAGAGCTTTGACTTGATGAGCTAAACAGAGCATACGATTTGGGAGGAGTTGCAGCAGCGGACTTGACAGAGAAGAGGGACGAGCTGGACATGATTGTGGAAGCGAAGATTAGTGCTGCTTTGATACAAGAACGAACAAGCTGTTGCTGCAAGGGAAAGCCCAGGGAGGATTGTATCCGGTGGTGGAAAAGTGTCAGCCCACAGATCACAAGAAACTTGAAAAATATGAAGCAAACTCGCTGCAGCCATCTTCTGACTTTATCCAGTGGCATAACACTTTAGGAAATCCCAGTTCTCATGTTATGAATCAAGTCTTGCGTAAATGTAATATTTCAATTTTGAAATTTCCAGTTCATGAAAAGTTTGTGTGTGAAGCATGTGAGTTAGGGAAATCGAAATTCTTACCATTCTCAAACTCTAAATCTCATTCTCAGTTCCCATTTGAGCTTGTACACACTGATCTTTGGGGGCCAGCCCCAGTGAATTCATCTGGAGGTCACAGGTTCTACATACATTTCTTGGACGACTATAGTCGTTATATGTGCCTTTATCCGTTAAAACATAAAGGTGAAACTCTGAACGCATTTAAACATTTCAAGAGCTTTATTGAGAATCAATTCAACATGAGAATCAAAACACTTCAATGTGACAATGGCTCAGAATTTAAGCCTCTAATTCCCATAGCACAGGAAGAAGGAATTCAAATCAGGTACAGATGTCCCTACACGTCTCCTTAAAACGGAAGGGCCGGAAGGAAGCATCGTCATATCGTGGAAATGGGATTAACACTACTTGCACAAGCTCACATGCCTCCGAAATACTGGGTCGAGGCTTTCCAAATGGCAGTGTTCCTCATAAATCGACTACCGACTCCAGTACTGCAGAATGAAACACCTCTGTTTCTCCTCATGGGAATAGAGACTGTTTACACAGAGTTGAAGCCGTTCAGATGTGCCTGCTATCCATGTCTCAAACCATACAACACTCACAAATTCGATTTTCGCAGCAAGAAATGTGTGTTTCTTGGTGTTTCTGGGCAACATAAAGGCTTCAAATGTTTGAGTGATACAGGTCGAGTTTTCATCTCCAGGCATGTAGTATTTGATCCATCTCTGTTTCCTTTTGCTTCAGGCTTTATGTCGTGCATGTCTCAAAGTGAAAACGATAACGGCATCAAACCTATCTATCTAGACTTATCTCAGGCGAGCTGCCAAATATCTCCTGTTGGCAAAATGCATAGAGTACGGAACTTGGCAGAACCAAGTACACCACAATCATCACCTACCACTGACCAATTTGAGCAGATATCACAGACCGTTGAAGATGAATGGCACAACTCATCTCGAGTCTCCTTGACTGAACCCACTGGGTCACAGAGCGTGTCGGTCCACAGCATAGGAAACTCATGTTACACCCCAAGCCCATTAGTGCTCACCCAATGGTTACACGGGCCAAAGACGGAATTGTTAAGCCCAAGCACCCCTATGTAGGTTTAATGGAAGCAGAGGAACCTACTGTCTTGGCCAAGAACACTGAACATGCGACAGTTGGTGAAGCACTGTCATCACCTGAATGGTTGAGTGCCATGAGAGCCGAGTACGATGCCTTGATTCGAAATGGGACTTGGGCTCTTGTTCCTCACTGCAACCAGAAACTCATTGACAACAAGTGGATTTTCAAGACAAAGTTCCGTGTCGATGGATCTGTACTGAAACACAAAGCGCGACTAGTGGCGAAGGGCTTTCAGCAAACGCCTGGTATAGACTTTGGAGAAACTTTTAGCCCTGTAGTGAAGACAACAACGATCCGAGTTATTTTGAGTCTTACCGTCACATACAATTGGGAAATGCGGCAGCTGGACGTGAACAATGCTTTTCTAAACGGACATCTACAAGAAGCAATCTTCATGAAACAACCAGAAGGCTTCATCGATCCAAGGCGTCCCAATCATGTCTGTAAGTTATTTAAGGCTCTGTACGGCCTGCGCCAAGCTCCGAGAGCTTGGTTTGATCGCCTGCGTTCTACCTTGTTGAACTGGGGTTTTCGTAATGCTAGAAGTGATGTGTCGTTATTCATGCTTCAAACCCCGAGCTTGACTGTTTTCGTCTTAATTTACGTTGATGACATATTAGTAACTGGCAATGATGCTGCTTTCATAAGAAGGTTTGTGCTAAGGTTGAACAGAATGTTTTCATTGAAGGATTTGAGGCCGGTGTACTACTTCCTCTGCCTGGAGGTATTTCGCAACAATCAAGGTATATATCTAAATCAAGCGAAGTACACACTTGATATATTGAGAAAATTCAGGATGTATGATTGCGCCCCTGTGTCAATGCCCATGGTAACTGGTCGTCTAATTACTTCCAATGATGGAGAATTTTTGCACAACCCAACTGAGTATAAGAGAGCCGTAGGGTCATTACAGTACCTTACAACAACTCGCCCCGATATTTCCTATGCTGTAAGCAAACTCATCCAATTCTTGTCTGAGCATAGAATTAGTCATTGGCAAGCTGTAAAACGTGTGTTAAGATACTTAAAGGGATCATACAGTCTTGGTCTGCACATTAAACCAATCAAGAACCCTCAACTATTTGCATACACTGATGCTGACTGGGCATGCGACACTGAGGATAGGCGCTCCACTGCAAGTCTGTGTGTTTTTCTAGACAATACACTGATCTCATGGTCTTCAAAGAAGCAAAGGATGGTGTCCAGATCCAGCGCTGAATCTGAGTATAGGTCACTAGCAGATGGAGCAGCTGAGATTAAATGGTTGGTGTCATTGCTTTCAGAAGTTGGTCTCGTTCTGAGAAAATCAGCAGTGATCTGGTGTGATAACTTGAGTGCCTGGGCAATAGCTTCAAATCCAGTGCAGCACGCCAGAAGCAAGCACATCGAAATTGACATACATTTTGTTAGAGATCTTGTGCAATCTGGCTTCATTGATGTTCGATATATTCCCTCAAAATTTCAACTTGCAGATGGTCTTACCAAACCTTCAGCTCAGTCTAGTTTCCAGGTCTTCAAGCACAAACTCGGGTTGGCAATCCCACCGCCTCATTTGAGGGGGAGTGTTAAATCATGATATGTAAATGCTGTTGTCATAACCTCTTTCTGTTATTACAATCTGTTATATTGTTGTTGTGCATGGATCATACGCGATAGACAGTTATAGGATTATGTTATTCTTTCTCTTTCTATTCTGTTGTACCTGACCTGATCCATTGAGTATATATAACAAGTTGGATCTGAGCACTATCAAATTGAGTGCCTCAGATACCTTGCTGTGATATAGACAACTGCACTTGCTTTTCTTACTTTTTAACTTAAATAATAGAGACAATAGCCAAAAGTATTTGAATTTGACCTTTTCAATTAATTAATTAAATCAACTTGAAACATGTATGAGACTTATGCAGGATCGTGTATTTTTGTATTCTATGTTTATTCTAATTTCTCATTCTAATTCCTGTCATTTACATGGAGAAGAACGATAACTACTATGAGGTCACTAATCTTTAGGGTAGAAATGTTTTCCTCTTGTAGCTAGGACCCAAATGTTTGTTAAAATTCTTTTTCATTTTCCATAAAGACTAAGATTTACATAATGATATTAGAACAAGCTCATAATTAATTAAGCATAAACTGGATTTATAAACTACAATTGATACATAAAGTAACAGAAGAAATGTTACTTCTCACCATTACTTTGTCTTTTTAGTTTGGGATCTAAGATGAATAATGGGAAAGGGATACATGTAAAATAGATAACGAGTCAATATATATAATTTAAAATATAACTCAGCGTGACAGGTCTCTTCTGATCGGAAAAGAAGAGTACATGATGGCCATAGTGAATAACCCCACCATCAGAGAACCTCAAGAGTAATTATGAATTATCGTCAAGCATAACTTATTGCTCCCACCATCAGAGAACCTCAAGAGTAATTATGAATTATCGTCAAGCATAACTTATTGCTCCAACCATCAGAGAGTATAATCTTTATAAAACTGAATAGGATCACCGTGTATGGGCTCAACCAAATGACTACGGATCACACTCGGAATATTTTATTACATCCCTAATTAATATCCATAATAATCATAATATAATAAAATACTCATAAATCCTACTTTATAGAATAGACTTAGTCTCTTCAGTTTTTTTTTCAAATTTCCAGAATTAATTCAAAATACACACATCTTATCTTAATATAATCTTAATTGATTGTTGCTTATATGTTGAGTCCAAAGAGTGGAATTGATATAATATAAGAGGAAAATAATAAAAGCTGGAATTTAATAATAATACTCTATATAAATACTCGACTTAGGTATGTTTTGTTGTTTGTTATATATATATATATATATATATTATTAAGTGAAATTGATTGGTTAGTTTTAGAGACACGATTGGTGCTTGTTTGGTAACACTTACATATCACCCAAAAGCACGTTCAACAGTATTTTTCCGTAAAACGAGACAATCTCCTCCACATATTTACCTCGACTTGCGTAAAAGTACTTCTCTACCGCTTTCTCAAACGGACCCGATGTTTGAACCGACTTGATTTACGTACGTAGCTACCTATTATATCTTATTGTTGTCCTTGAATACAGGTTTGGTTACATTTGATAGTTGTACAGATATCTTAAAAAGTATATATGACTTCTTATGTCCATTTTCCATTTTTTTTTGGACTAGTGTGGATCTCACATTTGCTTTTTAAAGAAAGAGACATGAGATCTAGCAGAATCACGTCTCCAGAAAAATGATGTGCATGAGATCTAACTCCTTATCTCTGTTTTGCTGTAGTAGTGATTCATTGTTAATGAAAGATAATACTATAAACTCTTATACCAATCACAATTGATTAGAGTGTATTTTGATACCAATTAACGCAGAACGAGATTCTAATGCCAAAATATACAATGGGTTCTAATAACAAATTGATATCAGGCACCGCAACATACCACATCATCCTTAAAATTATCTCCAATTAGAAATGCACATGGTCAATAATTGCCTCCTAATAACTATTGATAACTTAACGGCTACCGCATTTCTAATTTTTTAGTATATATATTAATGGTAGGCAAGGTTATCAAATCCAGACTAGTGATTAAACCAAATAAGGTCGTGGGTTGATCAAAGTCAAACTATAGGTTAAACTGGTGAATAATTAAAAAAATTAAAAATACAATTCTAAATTGATCTTGAAAATAACACAAAAAAAACAGAGTCTTAGGTCAGCCCCAACAATTTTGAAAAGAAACAGTATAATCAAATAAATTATAGCATAAAATTGAAATAGAAGTTAAAGAATACAGAAAGCAAACCAAAATTATGGAGCTCAGAGCCTTGGACCAATGCTTGAGAAAGAACTAAGACGATGACCAATCCCAACCCATTGAACAACTGAGAGTGGATAATGCTATAGAAACCCAACCCATGAAGTTGATAGAAGATGGTGAAGCTCAGAGGAAGAAAACGAAGGTCAGCGACATTGAAAATGGAAACCCAAGACAGCGGCAGATGAAGCTTGGAGGAGGAAAATGGTGTTGCGGCAGATGAAGCTTGAAGTAAACTTTTAGGGCAAAAATCAAAGGGAACAATGATGGAGCTAAGACGCCGGTGGCGCAATCACACTGGAAACTAGAGACGACAAAGGGAGGAGAGCTGACAGTGAAGGCATCGGGTTTTTGTGGGTTTCTTTTTAACTTTCAATTTTTTTTTAAAAAAGTAAACAATTAAAAAGAAAAACCGATCAGTTTTTGTATTTTAAGAAAATAAACCAGCTAAAAAGGGGTAAAACCACGTCGTTTCATCCATGAATAGTTTAAAAAGGTGATTCGGCAAACTTTACAAGTCACCCAAGTTGACTTCAGGCTAATTCGGGTTAACTTAATCCGGGGTCATGGGCCAACTTAAATTAGATTGGAGATAAACTCGTTGAGTTCTGGTTTGACCTGAGTGATCAATCCGAGTTTCATAACATTAATAATAGTAATAAATTTGATAAAATTTGTGATAAATACATCTAATTCTGGAACGCAAAATAATAATTAACATGATTATAAAAATTCTTTTGATAATATCAAACTAATTATATTTATCTTAGCCTTATTATAATGTAAATTAAAATTATATATTATTTATTTTTCATTTTAAATATTATTACAATTTTTTAGTGGATGCTTAAATAAAAAATTGAATAATCATTAATAATATTTCTATTTAGTGCAAAACAATCCAAATCCGTTCTTAAATGCGTAAAAGTTTGGTAGTTACAGTAGAAATATAATTACCGTTTAAATTAATTAAATCGATAAAAAACTTCTTATGATCAGGAGTAAAGCTAGAATAGAAATTTCATTAATTCACCTCTTTTTATTTATTTTTAATGGAAAATGAAAAACCAAAAAGAAAATTTTGCCAGTCAGAAGAGTTCAAGAACTTTTAAATATTAATTTAAAAGTTAACGGCTTAAAAAATATCAAAATTTAATTTGAGTAGTAGAAATATAATACAAATTAATATTGATGCCCTAAATAATAATTTAGGTTATATTTGTTATTTTTTTCTTGTATGGAGTATTATAGTCTTTCCATAATTTAAACCCACTATAAATAAAATTAGTACACTCATTGATATCAAACAATTTTAAAATTCAACTCTCAATCCATCAAAATTCACTATTCCATAGTAGTAGGGGCATATATCAATTATACGTAATTTAAACAAATAAAATAAAAATGAGTTAATCAAAACGTCATCTCTCTTCATGTCGTACACCATGTTACGGAAGAAACTTCCTTCTATTCACCCGGGAATACCCTTCGTGCGTATCATTGTTACTAGTGCATCCAAGCTTCCTCTTCATCTTGGTCCATACACTAACACTCCTCTTCTTCGCCGTCACAACACCACTCTTGTTTCTATGGCACTTCTCAACCTCTCTCCTCATCAAGAGGCTTTCTTCCTCTAGTTCACTCACCTTCTTGTTCATCATTTGCATTTCTTCTTCATCTTCCTCCTGCTCCACCTCCTCCTCCTGATCGTCTTCTTTCGTCGTCGCCGCCGTCGCGTTCTTCTGCTCCACCTTTTCCTGTGCCTCTGAAGCTATTTGGTCACGTAGATGTAACTGCCCCACGAACAGTATTTGCACCACCGTCCTCAACGGCAGCCTCGAGTTCTGCGCCGCGTGCTGCAGAGCTTCCTGGGACATCTTTTGGAAATCCAAGACTTGGCATACTTGCTCTTTCTCTGCTTCTGTCAGACTCTTGTGCTTCTCCAAGTATATGTCAATAGCCCTGACACCAAAAAAAAAAAAATTCAAACTTCAATTCTATCTATAAAAAAGAAGGGGAAACACTGTAAATAAGATATATAATTACCCAAAATTTAATAACTGAGAAGTATAAGATGACAAAATAAGGAAAAGAAATTACAATATGTTTATACTTCCCGTTTGTTATTGAAACCTTTTTGTGATTAAATTTACCTAGTAAGACCTCATAGTAATCCTTCCACAAGAGTATTCATGGCACATCTTGATATTTTTGTAGTGTATTAGAAGATAGATGTAACAAAAATTAATTTG
>JANTPZ010093050.1:0-14276 GCA_025593235.1 Vachellia pachyceras
TAGTTTTTGTTTTGTTAAATTTTTGAAGGATAGTTTCATCTTTTTACTCAAATTCTAAAATCTCTATTTATTAAGAAAGTATTAATCCATCATTTTTTTTCTTATTTATGATAGCAAATGGGGTTTCAGAATTTTAAAAGGTATTTATAGGAGATTTTTCCTGAAACGAATGATATGGAAGGAAGCGGCGTGTTTTGCAAATAAAACAAACAAGTCCTTGTGATTCGGAGAGTATACATTCAGATTAAAAAAAAAAAAAAGTTAGGAGAGAGGATACAGACGGAAGTAGTGACCACTGACCACTGACCACTAATCAATTTGTGGATGGGACACGTGGGGTCATCGATGATGCACCACCTAACGCAAGTACTTTTTTTTTATTTTTTCTTAATCAGAATAGTAAAGCTACTAATTAAGTCTTAAACCATGCGATCAGGTCTTTCCCTCCCTATAAACACACACCCCACTTCCCCACACGCAAGTGGGCTGGGGCCCATCCCAAAGTTCTGTCTACGAAATCCAAGCGTAGTGATGACTGGAGAACAGAGTAAATCTGGGATTAGTTCAACGGTTTGAATTGATTTAAACTTAATCAAAGTTAAGGGTTTGAATTCTGCTTTGGGCATGCAGCTGCTTTAAAATCCAGGGCCAGATGTTCCACCCATCGAGGCGCCTACAAACCAACGAGGGGATTAGTCACTCCTTCCAGTGGTAGATGCCCTGGTCTAGTAAAAAAAAAGAAAGAACAGAGTATAAAGTTTAATTATACAAAATTTACATGAAATGATTTAGTAGAAGGACTAATCTCTTGTAATATAACGAATTAAAATTTAAGTATCAATTAAGAGAAGTGCTTATAGTTAATGTCAGATAACACATCAAATAAGATTATCTTCAGTAAAAGAGTGTATGTGTTTTAACAAAAAAATTATATAAAATTTATTAAAAAGAAGGGTTAGATTAAACATAATGGACTTCTCCCTTGCAATGTGATAATTAAGAAGACATTCAATGGGAAGGAGGAACAACGACAGTTAGATTTCAATTTTATAATGCTTAGATAATTTAATAATTATTTTTCGTCCAGGCCCTTATCAAGGTTCATTCTTGCACAACCTCATCTCATCCGAGGATCTCCAATCGGAAAGAGATCGAATTCATAGTTCTTTTTTTAAACACATGTTAAATATTTAGAAAAATTAATTTTAATTCTTTAACTTTTAACCCATTTATAATTCAGTTCTTTAAGTATGACTTGATGCAACTCAATCCTTCAACTTTTGACTCACTTAAAATTTAATCTTTATATTTTCACTTTTTTTTTTGAGAAAAGTTATACTTATCAAACTATCTCATCGCTAAATCATCCTATCTATGAATTAAAAATTCTAATTTGACCACCAAGTCACTATCCCCATCACTGTAAACCTCCCTCTTCGTCTCTGCAAGGAGTCTCACCACTGCGTTGCTTTTTGAGAGTTCCACAGCTCCTACCTCCTGATGCTTGCAATCCTGTTAACAAGTTCTAGACCGAGAAGGATAAAAAAACCGAACAACAAAGAACCTTGAAAAAATTATAAAGCTTCAACTTGATGAGAAGAAAAATTCTTCCCGCCAACCAAAAGAATAGAATAAATTAAAGCAGGGTCGCAATGATCAAGCCTATGGTGATATCGGTTAGTGTTAATCTGTTAGGAGCAAGAGAATGAGGCCAAGATTGACGGTGGTAATTAAGAACTTAACTGCATGCACAGAAGAAGCACCTTGTTGGAATCCTCATAGAGCAACAACGAGATTCCTTGCAAAGACCTGGCGGTTGATGATGATGATGTTTGGAGATGGTTACTTGACAGCTAAATTGGCACCTATTAATTAAATTTACACGTAAGATCACTCAGTTAATTATGAACTGGCTTATGAATGATAACTTTTTAACAAATATGAAAAAAATAACGGCTGAGTTTCAAGGGTGTCAAAAGTTTTAGGATTAAGTCACGCCGAGTCATACCTGAAGAACTGAGATACAACTGGGTTAAAAGTTTAAGAAGTAAACGATTAATTTTCTCTAAATAGTTTAATTCTTCCCTGATGGTTTGGAAGTATATTAAATAAAAGTCACTATGAAGAGTCTTTTAGTAACTATATTCCTTCATTTTGTAATGATTTTCCCTTAAATAATTCTAAAACAGCAACATAAGAGAATAAGCCATGGTTAAGATTTTTTGAGCAAAACAGATAAATTTTATTAACCATAAAAAATTTATTACACTCACTAATCCAAGGCATGGTTAAGTTGAATGAAGGAAGAAATAAACAGGATAACGTGGATTAATTACATGCATGTGATGAAGTGTAATTAATTAATTACAAGTAGGTAATTTGGTAACAAATGATGAAATCAAAATAAAGGGGAAGCCAACGAGCCATTTGATCTGAGTTGGGAGGTGAGATGAAGGAATTGGTGTTCCTTGCAAGGAAGGGAGAGGCCACCCATGGGATGATGAAACCCGAACTCTTGCTCGTATCGCTGAAGCAAATCCAGAAATATGGGATGGTTCAAGTACGAGATGGGAACCACGAACCTCCTCCTCTGCAACTCTCCCACGTAAACCGCCACGTATCCCCTCGGAGCTACATTATTCTCGCTATTCACCGCCGGCGGCGATGACTCGTGATGATGATTTCGACTGCTGTGAGCATAATGTTGTGCCGGCCACTTGATTATTTTCTTCGCTTGCTGAAGCATACTTAGGAGACGACCGCCCATTCTGATCAATTATTCTTACTTCGTTTTGGAGTACTGAATGAAGGATTCGGTGCAGCGGCATATTGTACTTATACTGATCCAATTCTAATGCACGGTGCAAGTTGATGAGCCCGGTGACAAACTCATAACACGTACAATCCTCAAGGTAAGGATCGATTGATTTTTATTGTAAAAGTTAAATAGATTACGTAACATTATTTATATTTATCATTTTTTAAACTAATTTATCTGACATATAAATTGATATATAATCTAATTATATGCAAATTGTTATAAAATGAGGGGATTTGGGAGTAGAAAATAATAGTAGAAAAGATTGAGAGAAAAGAAGAAAATGTTATTAGATTTTATTCTTCATAACTAGGGAGGGGTATTTGTATACAATGTGGAAGCCATATAATTAAATGCCCTAATGAATAATATCTCTTAATAATCATAATTAACTTTCGAATAAATATGATCTGATTCTACCTTGATTACAATATATTCATAAATAAAAATACATTTAATATTATATTTTATAACATAAATAATTGTATTTCGATAAAAGTTAGCATGGTATAGATCATTGGGACCCACAGCCTTCAACAGAATTAATCAAGCTCCCACTTGCATTGCATGGTTACCTCCCCTTCGTTGGCCTCTCTCTCTGATATTATATCTCCCTCTCTCTTTCTTCTCTTGCGTCCAAAACCAAAACCGAGTACCGAACATTGGAAACCGAACAGCCCATTCCACCATTACGTTTCTTGTTTTAATAATATGAAAAAGTTTAGTTGAATTAAGCTAAGAGACTTATCCGGATTAAGACGAAAAGTACGTTAGATACATTTACAGTTCGCCTACAAGAAGGGTTTTGAACTCATGAACTTGAACAAGTCAACTCCTTAGCGAGTATAATGATAATCAATTTTCAATAATGTTTAGTGTTGCACGTACGTTTAAGTTATTCAGAGATTAGGGGGTGATTGAGGAATGATTTAACTTGTGAATAGAAAGAACGTAAACAAAAAAAAAAAAGATAGATATAGGTGTGACTCAAGTTTATTATAAATGTTTTTTTGGCCATTAATGTTAGAGAGTATAAATAAAAGAAGTGAAAAGCTGGAAAACAAAATGTAGATAACAAGACGAGTTCGATACCAGCTGAGTCATATATAAGAAATCGAGGGGGACAAAAGCAGAAGATGAGTGATGTCAGAAGATAAGCAGGAATGGGCAATCCTTTGAAGATATTGTTGTGGGAACGAATGCATCATCATCGTCATCATCTTCCTCTCCTCTCTCATTCTCTCACATGCAACTCCAGCCAAACTTCCTTTAAAATTTGTGTAAATATTTTATTGTCATAAAAAAAACACTATCAGAAAAATGTCATTTAACGACGGAAAAATTTACCGTTAAATAACTATTCTCTATCAGAAAATTTTCATTTAACAACAGAAAATATTAGCGACTCTAACTTTAGTGATAGAAAATAGCCATTTAACGACGGATTTAATTGGTGGGACAGATTCTCATAGCACCACGTTAGATGTCATGTGGCTCAAACAATTCATGTACCGCCACTTTCCTCCCCTTTTCACCTATGCATGCTTTAATTTGCTTTCGCCAATTAATCAAATGTACGAACATAACCAATATGTTTCTATGTTTGTTTGAATTAATATGGGTTTATAATGGAAAGCGACAAAGTAATGGTTTTTTTCCTTTTCAAAATACAAAATATAAAAGGAAGGAAAGCGATAAAGGGAAGGGTCGGACGTAAAATGCATGATCATGATGAATCGGACCAGAACATGCACGTACATTATTTGTCCTGTCTTGTTTCACAATTGGACAACAGTCTGATGCAACTAGCTAGTTTGTACTTCCAGCTTGGCAGTCTCTTATCTGTTAGCCTTAGCCCATGGTTTCTCATACAGTCACAAGTACAATTGTAAAATACCAAATGTGTACATATTTTTCATAAAAATTCAAACTTTGACTGATTATATTAGGAGAAAATAATCTATTTTGCTAAATTATACTGATGGGTTTCTCACTTTTTATCCACGCATTTGTTTTGGAACTACCCATGTTCCTTAAAGCCCAAAAAAAAGGTCATTACGTGAAAAAAAAAACTCAGGTGTGGGATGTGCAATAACCAATTTTAGTCTAGGAAATGATAAGTGATAACGGTTCAATAGTTACCTACTTGTTGAAAAACTTCTTTAGTTATTACATTATTTTTCTAGGATATCGCTTCCATAGTGATTTATATTTTAATTAATTTGTGCTAATCACATGAACGATTTTATTGGATATATTTTTGTTCAAGGCTCTATCAGACATCTCTTCTAAAAGGAATTTGAATTACATTATGAGAAATTAATCCACTCTACTATAAAAAAAAGCCAAAGAATCTTTCTTCTTGGTAAGGATTCATGGAACTTTACGACTACAATTTGACCATAAAAGTTACTCCTACCCGTTGATAATTTTTTTTAGAGGAGATTCAAATATTGATTTGCCGATTAGCCTGTTTTTACTAAATCCAACTTTCATTAATAATTTTGATTAATTTAACATCAACAGAATAGCACCGAACTGAATGAACATCTATTTCGTGGTCCAAATCTTTTGTGCTTTTGAGGAGTTCCAATCAAACGGACTTCTCACCTCACCATTTCTATCTTCATCTTCCTCCTTTCTTCTTTCTTCTTTTTTACTTATAAGAAACCCCGGGATACACTTTTGACTTAACTTGTCCGCTTAAAAATTTATAATCACGCAATTAGAAATATTTTTCGTGCAATAGTATTCAATTATTCTATGTGAAAGAAAAACGATTCGGTTTGATTTCAATGGCACATTAATAAGTGATAAAAAAATACAATTACTAAATTTTATTTTATATGGTATATTTCTTGTCCAACAGAGAACTCAGCCCTCAAAAGTTAAGAAAATATCGTAAACTTGACGTCGTGATTGCAACCAGCCAACTGCTTCTCTTTCTTATTTCTTTTAAGCTAATGCTCAATCAGACACATGCCAATTGATGTTTAATTTAAAGATATATTAAAAGAAATGATAGTTTGCGATGATTTAGTTTGGTAGATAGGAAAAGAATCCCTGCATCACATTTTAGCATTGCAATTTAGATCTAATCCCATAATAATTCATACTGAACCATTCTGTGGGTGAAAAGAGAGAGAGAGAAAATAAGAGTCATCAACATAATTTAACAAAATGTTAAATGAATTATATACAAATCAAGAGACGCCTCATAATCCGCTGTTGGGTGGATCCCATAGCACAAAACGAATTGATGAGACTGGCTCTGTTACGTTGTTCCAATAATCGAAATTGGAAAATGAACATTCAAATAAAAACCAAACCAATCACACGCTCTATGAACAGCCAAGAGATGAAGTTAGGGTGATGAAGTAATCTTCAGTGCATGGAATTGTCAGGCCACCCTTAGGATGATTGAATCCAAACTCTTCTTCAGCCCAATCCAGCAAATCTCTGAACAAAGGGTGGTTCAAGTACGTTATAGGAATCACGAACCTTCTATATCTCTCCCCAACATACACTGCAAAATGCCCTCTTGGAACATCAATATTATTTGCTGAAGCGATTTTGATTCTTGCTGAGAGGCTTCTCTGCAACTTCTGAAGTTTCTTCATGGTGGAACAAACTTAAACTAATATCACTCTAGAGTTGATAGACTTGGGTTGAACTCTTCATTACAAACTAAATTTATACACACACTCAGAGAAGGGCAAAGCCATAAAGTACTTGCTACAGAATGTTCAGAAACATAGCAGGTGAAGGACCTGAGGGAGGTTCACATGATTTTGCCTAGTTTGTGCCAGAACACGAGGACCCACTATCTTTAGGAGCCAAAAAGAAAAGTGTGGATGTGGTTCTCCTTTAAAGATATATAATACTATTGCTTGTTGCTGCTTTGAACTTTTTGACTCTAGACATGCTCTTGACATAGCATGCCAGTGTGAGTGTGAATTCAATAGTGTTTTGTATTGGCCTGGTCTCTTGCTTATCCAAAGGAGCTTTGAATTTAGACCGGTGTTATTTTGTGGCCTTTCCCTATTATAATTTATAACAAGTGAAAGCCAACATCTGTTATAATGGACCCTCAATCATTCTGAAACAAGATCCTTCTTAATAGATTTTCTCGTGCAATGTTGACCATATTCTTTTTGCTGAGTCACTTGAGTTATGATGATAACTTTTTATTGGTCACTCATAGTCATAAAGTTCCATGAATCCTTACCAAGAAAACAAATTCTTTGTGATAATGATCCTTGCACACCAAATCTCCTTTTACTTTGCTCTTCAAGTGGACCACTAACTGGTGCTTCTAGTTCTACAGGACATTCTTTACAGCAGAAAGATGTAACTTAGTGCTGAACACATTTTGATTCTCCAAGGAAATTAGTGTGCTACCCAGACCACTATACTTGAAATGATTTTGAAGTGAATGATTTGAATCTTTTATGACAAACTCAAGAGTTCTCTATGAAACTAAAATGGGGAAACAACTCTTCATGTAGTTATTCTGTTCTGTCTGATTCAGTTTCTTATGTTCCTCTAGGGCCAATTTGGTAGAGATCGTAACAGAGCAAACTTAGATTTTTGAGGACGCTTTACTTTGAACATAGAAACTGTTCTTCATTTTAAGAAGTCATGTTCTCATACAACGTTGTTCAATATACCTTTGTATACAAATTATAGAAAATACTATTCAGTATTTTTGTCCAAACTATTCCGCAGTATTAACTCTAGTGTTTCTGTTAAAATTACAAAGAAATAATCGGAAAGATCAGGATGCATTTTTTTGTATGAAAAGCGGAGTGCATAACTAAAAGTTTTGGCAAGCATGCTTCCACGAACAACTTCATTAACTGCAACAAAACTTGTCATTCTCTTCAACACCAGATAATTTTCTAATTTTAATCAAGTCAGGTACCTAATTTCGTTTTCAGTATTTAGTTGTACCTAAGAATAAGCCAAGTGAAATTCCCCCTAAGAAGCCAACATTTCAGAAAGCCTTACGTTGTTTTAATTTAAAAGCATGCCAACAGTTACTTACTTAGCTTCAATTAAATGCTGCAGGAAAATGTGATACGAATTTGTGTGATCAAGATAAGGGGAGGATATGAGATGTCTTAAGCATGTCTCTACAAATTAAAATGAAGACAATGGTGAACGTTAGAGGGACATTAGGCTTTGAATTGAACAATTCATATGATCCTTCTTGATATTTGACAAAGAAATTTTAAGACATAATCACATGATCCTTCTCAACTTTGTCTTTAAACCAGACTGCCATTTGGCTATCCCTCCATCAATAGTTTCTCAGCCATATGGTTTTCTAATGCCCTCTCTTCACCTATATATAGATTCTTAGTTTCACAAGCAAGTTAAGCTCTCTACGCATCAAATAGTCTCTTAAATCAAGTCCTTTGAAATTATTGATCGTTTTCCACTTCACCAAATAGAAATTCAAAACAATGGGTTTTCATTTGCCTGGTACTAGGAGGTGCGGGGATGTTCCAAAGGGCCATCTTGCAGTGTATGTAGGAGAGAACCGGAACAAGAGGATTGTGATCCCAATATCATATACTTGAACCACTCATCATTTCAAGAATTATTGAATCAAGCTGAAGAAGAACTTGGGTTTAATCATCCAATGCGTGGCCTCACAATTCCTTGCACAGAAGACAGCTTCTTGGATATCGCTTCTAGATTCAAAGGGTGCTGATATGAAGAGCAAATTTGACAACATAGATGAGTCAACAATACAGTTTTGTAAAATATTATTTCCCTTTCCTTTTTTCCCTCCTTGGAAAGTGAGAAATTATTTGAAAGTGAGAAATTGTTCATATGAATAAGAAATTCATGGATTCTTATTTTGGTAACTAAAGGCATTCAACTTTTACTCTCCTAAAATTTTTTCCAACTTTCAATCTACTTTATTTTTGCGGGATAAACATTATTTTTGGCCCGGAAGTTTTACCTTTGGAGCAATGATGCTGCAGAAATTTTTAGGCGTCCAATATTACTCTGGAAGTATCCAAAACGGAGCAATTCCACTCCACTAGAATAGTTAACTTTGACCGTTGCATTGCAGTCTCACAGTAGCCACTACACCCTTCAGGGCCACTTCATCATCCATGTTACTCCCCCCTTCTCTCTTCCTCAATCACTTCCTCTCTCCCTCACCCTCACCGTCGGCCCCATCATCTTCTTCCTCTTCCCTACAATCATTCATCCCTTTTTCAAAGGCAGCCTCTTCCGCATTACTCTTCCACTCCTCAACTTACTTCATCCGTTCTTCTTCCTCTTCCCTACCATCACTCATCTCTACAACTCATCTCTCCTTATCGCCGGTTCACCGCAGATCGAAGAGGAAGAGAGGTCGACGTTTGGGTTTCTCTAGATCGGTGACCTCTACGTTTGGGCTTCTCCCGATCGTATGTCAAATCTATGGGTCTCCATCTTGTCCTTCTCCCGCTCCAGATAAGATCTTGTCCTTCTTCTGATCCATATCTTCGACTGGCCGACGATTATTGTCTTTAAGAGATCATCTATCTTCTTTGACCTTGCCATGCTCGTGCCCCTCAAGATTGCCGAGAACCACGTCGGCAAAAGTCCCTATCAGGTGCCGTTAAACTTCCCTACAAATCTGGGTTAGAAAAGGCTTTTTGGCATATTTGAGTTGTTAAGTGAAAAGCTTCAGTGTCGTAAGAAAACTTTGATTTTTGGTGAATGGTTTAATGTATGATGTTTGATTGTTGTTTGAATGGGTTATAGACTTCTAGGTGATTGATACAGCTCTTTTTTCTTATTTTTCGGTAATGTCTTCTTCTTGAGAGTCAACCTGGAAGAACAGAGAAGGTGGAGTGGTGGTGTGCAATCGCCTTCTTTGTCGATGATGAATAAAGGAAGAATACGATGAATCTGGGTCTTCCAAGTTTTTTTACATATTAAACGGCAGCCGATTTGGGGTCTGTTTGGATAGCCTATTTCGAAGTAAATATGTGAGAGAAATTTTGTCTCAGTAAGTGTAGAAATGGTTTTTGGTTGCCCAAACAGACTAACCAAACAAACCGTATTATGATTGGTTATCAAATCGCATTTTTCAACTCAACAAGTCACGTCAATATTTAATAGGTAAAGTTAACCATTCTAACGGAAATGGTGGAGTTACTCCATTTTAAATACTTCTAAAGCTACATTAAACCATGTAAACTTTCATAACAACATTGTTCTGTAAGTAAAACTGTCAAGGTAAACATGATATTTATCCCTTTTGGTAATGTTTATTTTTGTATGAAAGGCAAATACGACAGAAAGCAAACATAAAGCGACTATGCTAGGCATACAAAATAATTGTAAGGATACATTCTAAAATTCTAAAGAAACTATTCCTAAAATTCAACTTTCAATTTAGCTTATTGAATTCATATTCTGTTTTTTTTTGATAAATTGAGGAATGAAGAACTAGATCCTTCCGTCTAATAAAATCTAATCTTGAATTGTCTTGGGGTTATTATAGGTTTCTGCAAAAATGCAAGTATATCCTAGAAGTAGGTTTCTGCCAAAAATGTAAGTATGACTCCATTTGATAAAGCTTTTAAGGAGCCCAAAATCAAGTTCAACAGTGTTTTTCCGCAAAACGAAATAATCTCCTTCACATATTTGCCTTGGCTTGCATAAAAGTACTTCTCTACCGCTTTTCCAAACGGACCCTATATCTTGGAAGCCCTCACTGTGAATCAACAAAACATATTATTTAAGACTCAGTAAACAAATCTAAATTTCATAATTTTGTGTTTCTCAAAATATATGCTTCTATTTCATGATGGAAGAGCAAGTGTCATTTTTTTCCATCCCCTTGGGATTATCTTAATTTTACCAAAAATATGCGAATGCAACTGGTAAAACCAGCAGCGATATAATTTTATATGGTCCTCCTTGACGCATTGTGGCCACTGAAGTAAGGCCTTTGTGACATGAGATAATATTTGAACCATAAAAGTAAGACTAGATATTCTGAAAACTTGTCAAGTCACAGCCACTTGGAGTAAGATTTCATATAAAATTTGAAGTTGATTTGGTTTCTTGCATCAGAACCATAGATCCAATATAACATGGAATTCTCTTTGGTGTTCCCCCTCTGCTTAAGAAGGTCCCATTTTTTTAATGATAGAAGCCACTCTTCAATTCTATAATTACTGAAGCAGCAACTTCACATGAGCCTGCTTGTTGTTTTAAGGCCACTGCATATGATACCATGGTGTCTGCCACTTTAATATTAAAGATATTGCCCATTTTTTAAGGAAAACAAAGAGAGTATCGTTATCCGTTAATACTTCTAATGTTAATCAAATTACCAATTCATTTTCTTTATTTAGCTATTCCTGATGTAGCTAACAGAACAATTTCTTCAGCTAAAATTCCATTAACATGTTCATTAATTGCAACGAATTTTGACATTCTCCTGAATGTCAGAAAAATTTCTAATTTCTTTTGAAGTCACCAAATTTCGTTTTCATTATCTGGTTTCACCTAAGAATAAGCCTAGCAAAATCTCCCTATCAAGCTTACATTTCAGATAAGTCATAAATCTGAACCGATGAAGTTTATTTCTTGAAAATTAATAAAAACGACAAAAAGTAAAAAAGGTTCCAATTTCTCAATTCAAAAGCATGCCAACAATTACTTAGATTAGATTAAATGCTGCTGGAACATGCTATATGAGTTTGTGATCAAAATGAAGGAAAGATATGAGATGTCTTAAGGATGTCTATAAAAGAGGAAAGGAAAAGAAAACCATATACATACAATAAGAACAATAATACACACTACTCCAGCTTTTACTGTTAACATAGACTCTGAAGACAGCTTGTTGAGTTAGAACATAACACTGAACTTCAATAAAAAATCTCCTGACACCACAAGTTTCCCTGTATATCCATTGGTCGGGAAAAGAATAATATGAGATATCTCTATTTAAGTGTATTAATAATGCAAACGGTCAGATAATGTACTTCTGAAATAGAATATAATGCTGATCCTTGAAAAAGACTTCTCAAGACAACACCATGTGACCTGTAACGAGGTCTTGTCTCTCCCCCTAGGCCCTTTCACAATGTCTCTCCCTCCACAAATTATTCAAGTAACAGTGTAACGCAAATCCTTCCTTCTATATATACTATTGCTTCTATGGTTTGGGATGTACCACATTTCTTTTCCAATTGCCTCAAGCATTCATCCTCAAAACACTTGTTTCTTACTCTCTTCTTTGACATATTACAACGATGGGTTTTCGTTTACCTGGAACCAGAAGAGCTTCATCTTCAAGATTAAGAGAAATGCCAAAGGGATATCTTGCAGTGTACGTTGGAGAAAAAATGAAGAGATTTGTGATCCCTGTATCGTACTTGAACCAGCCTTCATTTCAAGAGTTGCTAAGTCAAGTTGAGGAAGAATTTGGGTTTGATCATCCAATGGGTGGCCTCACAATTCCTTGCTCAGAAGATGTCTTCATGGATATCACTTCTAAGTTCTAACTTCATCAGGTGCTGATTTGGAGAGAAATTAGACTAGCATAGATGAGTCGACAGCACAGTTTTGCAGAGATTATTTCCCTCTTCTCTTTTCCCTACTTGGGAACTGACAAATTGTACATGTGAAGAAATTTATGAATTCTCAGTTTGATTGCTAATGGCATCGAACTTTCAATTTTGTCTTTTTGAATTTATATTCTTAGCTTGTAGCAATTTTTTTTGGACCCGGGGGGGGGGATCATATTCGTTGGTCCAATAAAATGCATTCATGAATAATCTAAGGGGCACCAAAGGCTTCTGCAGAAAAGGGCAAATATATCCCTCAGTAATTAGCAAAAAGTTTCTATTTAAGGTTCAATAAGAAAATCTAAATTCCATAATCGCATCCAAGATAAAGAAAACTTGTACTTTGTTTTTCTCAAATCTGTACTTATATTCAACAAGGGAAAAGCCAGCATCATTTTTGTTTGTGTCTTCATTAATATTACCAATTTTACCAAAAACATGTGGATGTAAGAATTTTCAAACCTAACAACTATATTGATTTTTTATGGTCCACTTGTTGTTTCTAGATTTTTTGGACCATCCTCTTTGATTTGTTGTGGCCCACAGGAGTAAAAACTTTGTGATGTGAGATCACATTTCATCCATAAAAGCAAGACAATATGTTCGTAAACAGCCAGCCACTTATGTTTGATTTCATATAAGATATGAGGTTCATTTGATTTCTGGTACCAACATCATAAAGATCTAATATAAAATCATCTCCACATAAGCTTGCTTGTTTTTGTGGGTTCCACGAGAAATGAAGCTACGGTGTCTTCTTTACCCATTTTTGGAGAAAAACAGAGTATCCCCATCCATAGATGATTCGTTGATCTATTTATTACCTTCAGTTATGATTCTAAATTCACCATCAATCTCAAAAAAGTGTGAGATAATGAATATAATTCCAAATCCACATGAATAAGCCTACGAGGACTTAATGAAAAATTTATAACAGCCAAGAATGTTTTTGGTGAAAAAAAATGCTTCATGGTAGTTCATCTGCATGAAACGGTCGTTTACAGGATGTGTTTTGATGATACGAGTAGCAAATCATGTATTAAAAAGAAAATCATCAGTTCATTGCGTTGACTTATTTAAGCTTAAAAAGAGTGTTTTCTTCTTCTCTGGGAGCTATTAATAATGCATAACTTCCTTAACTTCGCTTCTGAAAACAAGGTTTATCCGTAGCTTCTGACAAAAGAAATCATAACAAAGTTCAATGTCATGTTGGATAGACGCTATATCAGTTTTCCTGATCAAAGACATGAGATGTTTAAGCATGTATTCAAATTCACAGGACAACAATGTGAAACATTAGAGAGACGGTAGGTTTTGTTTTGAAATGAACTAAACGAAAGTTATCCTTCTTGATAAATTGACAAAGACATTTAAGACATCATCACATGATCCTTCATCACAGATAATACTAGTCGTCAGTAAGGAAGGACATATAGTTGATCCTTGACAAAGATGTCTCTCAAGACAACGAGTGAGAAAAAGAGAATTCTGTATATGAATGATAATCAGCAAGTAGATTACATCAGAATATTTATACTCGTGCAACCATTCTGTGCAGCACAATGAAAAAATAACAGAACCTATGAATGGTTGCCAAGTGTACACAGCATAACAGAAAGATGCTCTAACAAACCAAAGAATATCCCAACAGAATAAGTCACATAAATACTCTACCAGCTATACACTACACAATGGATTATTATCTAACAATCACTAATTACAATTTAACACCCCCCTCAAACGAGAGAGTGGAGTAACTAGTCTGAGTTTGCTTTTAAAAAACTGGAAATTAGATTGAGTCAGTGGCTTGGTGAGGCAATCTGCAACTTGAAATCGAGAAGGTATGTATCTAATTTCAATGG
>JANTPZ010093051.1:0-12802 GCA_025593235.1 Vachellia pachyceras
AAATGCAACACTGAGATCTTTCAAGTAAACTTGAACAAAACAAAAAAATGACATAGATGTGTGCATAAAGAAACTATGTTATTGATTTCAACCTTTTCTCAGGCTTACCAGCTCAACACTTCTCCTATGTAAAGAATATTGAACCTGGGCTGCCTCTCTTTCTGTTCAACTATAGTGATAGGAAACTTCATGGAATCTTTGAGGCAGCTAGCAAGGGGCAATTGTCTATAGACCCTTATGGATGGACTGCTAATGGCTCAGAGAGAACACAGTACCCTGCTCAGGTTAATATATACCTGCTAAACTAATTGATTTATTTCTGCTTCTATTGTATGTTATCTTGGTCATGATTGAAGTTTGTATTCATATTTAAGGTTCAAGTTTGTGTTCGACTTCAATGCCAGCCACTGTCTGAAGATACATTCAGGCAAGTAATTGCTGACAATTACTACAATAGCACTCACTTCTGGTTTGAGCTTGACCATGGACAAACTAGAAAGCTTACTTCCTTACTGGCATCTTCAGCAATTGGCCCAGGTGCCTATATACCACAGAATACAATGCAGTGGAGAACTGTATCTCAAACTCGTCCATCACATGAAACTTCAGTGGAAGATAAAGTATTTAAAAATATTACATCAGGAGTGGAGCATTCTGCTCAATCAACTAGCAGACATCACTCTCCTGAAGTTGCTTCTTCCATGGATGCTGATTGGGATATCCGGCAATTGGATTCTGATTTGGTATTAAAGGAAGCAGAACAGGATGAAAAATCCCTTGTACTCATGAAACTAAAAGAATTGGCTTTAAATCGTGAAGGTCAAAACATTTGTTTGCCAGACAATGTGAAGGTGACTTCTGATATGAATAACATGAACTCTGCCAAGAAGGGTTGTCTGGAGGCATTAACTGGTTCAGAGAAGAAGGAAGGGTGTCCTAGTCCTGCATTTGACTATCAGTACATCATAGCCCAGGTAGTTGCATGTTTGGATGGAAATACCTAAACTCTTAACTGAATTCTTTTCTGGAAAGTAACTCTCAATGCATTTCAGTTGATGCAAGAGGTCAAAGAATTGACAGCTTTCAAGGAAACACAAACTCAGAAATTCCATTTTGCAGAGAAGAAGCTGGTACTCTTTATTTTTGTTGTTTATGCTTGCTAAATCGTGTCTCATCACATCTCTTAACTGTTTCTCCATCCATAGCATCGTTAATTAATGTTGCTGGCATGTATTCAAATGTACATGGTATTCATCTGATTTGAAGATATTTGAACTCCTCAATCTGTTTCATCTATTATTCTTGTTAAGTAATCATCAATATATTGAAAATAGTCTGCTGCTACTGTGTGAAGTCCTAAAATTTGTAGATTACGTACTCGTAGGCTTAATTGTTAATCATTATACTCTATCAGACTTTCATATTTACGTATTATGCCATGGAATTTTTGGTTAATATCTATTGTCATTCCAGATGGAAGCAGAATTGGAAATTCACCATCTGAGAGATCGCTGTGCAATATTAGAATCTGCTTGTAATCTTTCTCTGGAGCATGATGGAAAGACAGTCATTGAGTCTTCTGATCAGAAGCATTTAGACCTTAAAGAGTCATTGTATTTAATAGGAGGCTACGATGGAGAATCATTCTTGGCGTCTGTGGATTTGTATTGCCCGTCCCTGAATGTGATGAAATCTCTGAGTCCTATGAGCTCTGCTCGCTCTTATGCTTCAACTGTGCAGTTGAATGGGGAGTTTTATGTGTTTGGCGGTGGAAATGGTTCTATTTGGTATGACACAGGTATAATATCTTCCTGAATTTACAATTTATATAGCAACATTCATCTGGAGTGAAGCTTTTGATATTTTCTTATCTTTTGTTGATGTAGTCGAGTCATACAGTCCAATTTGTGATAAGTGGACTCTTTGGCCATCTTTAAATAAGAAGAAAGGAAGCCTTGCTGGAGCTGGTTTAAGCAAGAGAATATTTGCCATTGGTGGAGGCAATGGAATTGACTGTTATTCAGAGGTTGAGATGCTTGATTTAGACATAGGAAGGTGGATCTATATCCGTTCCATGCTTGAGAAGGTAAAATGTATTACCTTATGTGCAATACACGATATACAATCTGATGCTAGAGAATTTATAATAATGCATTACTTTTAAAGACCTGAAGGTCTGCAGTCAGCTTGTGCTTTGAGGCTTGAGCTTCTCAACATATCAGTCTGTAACAGACATTTGAATATGGTTGATCTTATGCTCTTTTAATTATTCTCTACATTAGTCAATTTAGAATATAAAGCAATATAGTTGAGCTATGTATTTTAGACATTATAGGCCTTTTGGTTTACTTGTTTAAGAAAAGCATCCAAAATCATTTAACTCAAGACTGTGGTTTTATATTTTTCAGAGATTTGCTCTTGCTGCGGTGGTATCCTATGGTGTTTTTTATGTTACTGGTGGATTTGATGGGAGCGACTATTTGCAGTAAGATTTATGGTCTCATCTCTTCTAACTTAATCAGTTCATTGATATGAAAAACCCATATAACCCATATTTATAGGCAATAGCAGGACATATCCATATAGGTATCCAGTACCGATAGAATATCTACATGATACTCTTACTAATACATGCATTATTGGCCCTATGCTTAGAAGATTTATGATCTCTCCCTTGTCTATCACTTGTACCTTTAGAATCCCTGTAGGTTTTTAATACTCTGCTCCACCTTCTGAACATGGTTTGATCTTGATTGTCCAAGAGTATATATGATCGATTTTATATCTATATCTGAATTAGTAGGAGTGGCACTTGAAACTTTCTTTAGGTCTGCTGAAAGATATGACCGTAGGGAACATCATTGGACCAAAATAGCCAACATGAATACAAAGCGGGCTGCCACTCATTGGTTTCCCTAAATGACAAGTTGTGAGTTCAACTCCTCTTTTTCCTTCTCTGGTTTCTTCATGTTTTGTCTTATCGAAGCTCTGAGACTTGCGCAAGCATACTTCATTGTAAATTATGGGTTGGGCTTGAATTAGACGACATAAAGCAGCTCAAAAAATATCCTCCCAGTACAATTTATTTTGACTACATCCACAGGATGATTTTGGAAAGCATGCGGGAAATAACAGGTGATATTTCCTTAGAAGCCCATATTGTCGTTGTTAAGTTGCTTAAAGTAATTTTAACATAAGTTTTTTCTGCAAGTATGTAGTACTTGTTTGGTGACCTTTCAACATAACTGCCAATGATTTTGTCAAAAAACTTAATGAGCACTAACAAGGTCGAGACATACATAAATCATGCCTCACTTAAATTTTAACATTTACGTGTAGGTATGCTCTTGGCAGCTTTGATGGAGACGCAATGGTTCCAAGTGTTGAGGTTTTCGATCCCCGACTTGAGACATGGATGATAGGGGAGCCTATGAATCATCCTAGAGGGTATGCTGCTGCCACAGTTGTTAGTGATTCAATTTATGAGATTGGGGGAGTTAAGTTTGGCGAGAACATCTTAGATATTCTAAGTAGAACTCTTATTTTTGTTTAATTTTTTTTTTTTTAAAATGGTGATATGTTAGGAATAGCCTCATGCTTATATATCTTAAAACCCAAATGGGAAATGGCAGGTTGAGAGTTATAAGGAAGATCAGGGATGGCAAGAAATTTGCACAGCGGTCGTTAGAAAAAGGTGTTTCTTGTCAGCTATTTCCCTGTAGTTATGACTTGTGAATCCCTCGAGGTTGTTTTGACTATACAGAGAAAAAATACATTAGTAACATGATATTTTTATGCTCTTCATCATTCATCAGAGCGATGGGCGTGCGCGCGTGCGCTGCGCACACAATATCCCAATCTCTCTGGTGAACATATTTTGCATTAACATAATGTCATTGGGATTTTAAAAAGAAACTTCATATAAAGAGTAAACTACCATTTTTTTGGGTAGTTGATGGATGCATGTTCGGTCATTACCATTGGTATTTGCATATATACATTTTCGGTAGTTCAAGTTCATGGTCATTTCAAGGCAACTGAATCTGATGCTGTTAATGTTTTTTGCAGTTTTCCTCATCAGTGAAAGGGAACTTAGTCTAATAATTGTGTTTACAACAAGAATCACCCTAGGGATGCTAAGAGCTATAAAAACTATTCCTGGGTCAAATATATTTATTATCATTATTAGCAAGTGTGTACAAGTTGTTTGAAAATGAACCTAAGGTTTGGGATCGGTAACGCTTGCACTGTTTTAATTAGACTCTGTCAAAGTACCAATCGATTAAAATAAATAAATATTTACTTTTTTTCCCTTTTGGATTAAAGCTGCTTGGGTAAGTCAGCAAATAATTTAGTGCCTTTAAGTGGACCATAATTATAATTCTTATAAGAAAGCTTGTAAATATAAACTAGTGTTTGTGAACTCTGTTCAATGTTTTTCCAAATGGAAGCTGTTATGATATAGAGCTGGCCATAATAATAAATATTATAACTCTAAATACCATATCTCCTATCGAAAAGTAGTCAGGTGAAGAGATGAGATGACCAAAACAATATTTATTTCTTGACATTCACTTCATGCCTTGCCCTTAATCTTATTTCAATTAAAAAGTTGATTACATTTTTTTTGTCAAAAAACGTGGATTACCTTAATGAAGATATCTTTTACCATTTTATATTATATTGATGTTTATTCCAGGTAATCTGTTAAAGTTTCTTTTATTACCAAAGGTGTCATTTGATCATTTTGAACTTGAAATTAATTATTTTTTAGGTTTTAAGCGCATTGAAGAATTTTTAACTCTGCCAACGAATATAATTATCGGGATTTAAATTTGCACTCTCTTTTTTATGAGGTAATCTAACTATCATATCAACCAACAACTTATTAATTCAAAAGTTTATTTTTATTAATGTAAGGATGGTGATGTGGAAACAACCAATTTGTTATTTGTTATATGTTATTTTTAAGGTCGTGTTTGAAAATTATTTTTTCTTTTTTTTTTTCACATTGCACATAAGTCAAGCAAAACTCTTCTCAAATACTTATTTTAATTTTTGTAAAATCACCTTTCCAATATATTAGAAACGGGCACATTAACTTCGCCGACTAATTATTTGAAAACAATTTGTTTTGGTTATAGGTCAGTATTTCCATCAAAAAAAGAATGTCACGAGATCGGTCTATTCATAGCAAAATTTTCTGAATGGACAGATTGACATGTTTGAAAATGCAAGAGTTCATAAAAGAGAAGGTAATTGGTCAATTAATTGGGCAGTATTAGCAGCCTCAGGAATGATTGATGACTGCAATTATGAAAGATATGAAAATGTCAGGGACTATTGATGCACATGAAAAATATGCTTTGTTATATTAAATATAATGTGCTGAGATCTTTTCCCACAACAACAGGATACGCTCAATCCAATTTTTTTATTTAGGAAGGTAACCTAGATTATTAACTAGAATACATCATCACATACATCATTGAATCAATTAATCTTAATATATCAATATCAAACGTTGTGTTCCTGTCTGTTTCCGTAAAAATAAAATTATGATGAGCCGCTGTACTAACTTGGTTGATATCATTTCCCATCCTAAGTTTCATGAATTTTGATTTTGATCCGTCAAGTTTCAAATATATATAGTTTTTATTTCTATAACTTCATAAGGACTTAGATGTTTAACGGTATTAATTAACGCTGTTAAGTATAGAAATAAAAACTAAAATCAGTTAAAAGAATAGGGACTGAAATCAAAATTGGTTGGAAGTATAAAGATAAAAATATTTTTGTTTTGGCCCCTACGGCTATATTTAATACTGTAAAACATCAAAGTCATTATAAAACTATAAGGATCAAAACCATTTGTTTGAAATTTGAGGAATTAAAATCAAAATTAATACAAATTTGAAGAATTAAAAATTTATATTAACCCTGTGATTTATATATCCTAAATTGTGAATATGAATAATATATAGAACTATAGCCAATTCGCACTATTTTATATTCACAAGGTATAAATAATGTAACTTAATTTCAAAATTGTTGTAAAGAATTTAAATCATAAAACTTGGCAGCAAAATTCTGTGCGGGAAGAACGCAAACCATATATATTTAAATGGGCAAGGAAATATGGGAGTCGTTTTCGATGGGATGATTATATTAATGCAATCATACACTTTTTGAAAGTGAAAACTCATCTTATTGTCATCTCTCTACCGTTCAAGTTGCAATGCCCAACTCCACTATCATCTTAGGATGATTCTACATTACATTTCTTATATATATATATATATATATCTCTTCTTCTTCTTCTTCCTCCTCCACTCCAAAATATATACAACACCTTCTAAATAAATCTTCAATTCATGTTTTAAATCACCAAAAGAGACATTCATTATCATTTTCTAATTGTATCCCCGTTTATTGGTAATACATATGAAATGGGAAGAACAATGAGAGAGGTAAGACGTACATGAGCAGGGACCAAGTTTAAGAAAATGGCTGACACAATCTTTAATCCCTCAAATTAAAAATCAGTTATATTATCCCTCAAATTTTGGTTTATTTAAAACATTGGTCTGATCCTTATGATCTATAATAAAAATCTGAAGCATTATTTTACCCCATGAGGATTAAAATATTGGTTTTAAAATGAAGGATAAAAACCAAAATAAGGGCAAATATGAGGAATCAAAGATTGTATAAACTCTTAAAAATTAATTTAAATGGATTTTATGAGTTAACCATTCTTCGACTCTATTGAAGTGGTTGAGAAGAGTAGTTCATGTTTTGACGTCAGCAAAATGCACCAAGCTTACATAGGATTTGGCAAACATCCAACACTCCCATTTTCTTTATGGAGGGGGTATTGGTTCAAAGCAGCTTTTATACTTAATGAATAAACGTCATACACTACCAAAAAAATATCATTTATCGACGAAAAATCTATCGCTAAATAGTTATTTTCCGTCACAAAAACAAAGATCACTAATATTTTCCGTCGTTAAATGAAAATTTTCTGATGGAACTTAAAATTGCCTATGAATTTTTCCGTCGCTAAATATCATTTTTCTGGTAGTGAGATGGATGATATGAGATTTAAATTATAATATTTGACCATGTATCTCACTTCTATTTTGAACACATCCACACATTGCATCATTTTGTCTTCTCCGATATCCCAATTCTTTCATTTGATCAAATTCCTTGGCTTCCATATAATCTTCCCACGATGATCCACCATATTTGGCCAATATAATTAAGAATATTTAAGACATATTCCCTAATGGCCAGTGACATTTCATAAGTGGCAATTGAAATTGAAACGCTATTGACCATAAACTGACTGGAAAGACTTTATACCAATCTCAGTGCATGCTCGATCTCAATTAATAATGGCTCGCCTAGAATTAATTAGTTACAATATAAATTGAATCCCACCACCCATTATTTTTTTTAAAGAATTATGAAGGAGGAGTGAAATAATGGGCTTGTTTGACGAAGAGTTTGTAAAAACCAAACTCACGTTCAATAGTATTTTCCACATAACGGAATAATCTCATTCACATATTTATCTCGGCATGCATAAAAGTACTTCTCCACTGCGTTCCCAAACGGGCATAATGAATGGGTGGGGGATGCATGATGGAAGGGTGGAATGAGATGAATGGAGTTATTAAAATTTGTGGGAAATTAAGTGATGGCATGATGTTCAATAATGGTCGCGGCACCACTCATGTATAATGGATAATAGAATGGATGGTTATATATGTGCCATCTCCATCGCATGGTGATGTGTGCATGTGCCATCCTTCCATCAATTTAAATCTGTCCACTCTTAATTAATTCACATTAGAATTGTCTTCCACTCGATCATCGATCAACATCCACATTCACCATTTCTTTTTTTTTTCTCCCACCAAAATTATTCATGAAAAAGATATTCTCAGCAGTTTGTGCCAGCAAAAGGCCATTCATCGAATGGTACTCTCACTAATGACTTTGTTTAAACAAAAAAAATCAAACAAATGATAAATACCTGGCCACAAAAAATATTTCCTGGTTTTGATCGATCTAATAATAAACATCTTTTTTTTTGTGGCAAAGTGTGTGTTGCTAGCGGAAAGTTATTGCCAATATAAAAATAGTTTGTTTATTTTTTTTTTCCATTTATAGGGCATTTTCCTGAAAATATTATTAAGAGCTAAGCTAAATATATTTAAGTGATGGCCTGAAGATCAGCTAATTAGATTCACAACACAATTCATCCATCAATCACCCGCGTAACTATCAGAAAAATAGCATTTAGTGATGTATTTTTCTGTCACTAAATGACATTTTTCTGATAGTGATTATTATATGATTATTTCGATAATTTAAACATTGTTTGAGTACATGTTTTAAAATCCAAATTTAATTTCAAGGTGGTATTGTGGCTAATTCCTCAAAAATTATATTTTTTTTACATTTATTTTGATTCTAGGAGACACATTCTCCACTTTGACCACTCTCTTCACTCATATGCATTGTCAACATCATGGATAGAATTGATGGGGGTATGTAGTTAGTTGCCTTGACTCAACCTTCTTTGGATTAGCTTATTTTATTGGCAAAAAAAATACTTTAAGTGATTTTGTGTCATAAAAAATAAAATTAATATGTGAGGTGAGATGTTCAATTGCATAAAAAGTATTTCTTTTAAGTGTTATGTGGTATCTCAAACAAGTACACAGAATCAATGAGTCTTATTTCATTAGGTAAAGTAAAACATATAGATCTCTATTGTGCTTTGTAAAGGGCTCTTTCTCAAAATATTCATAATTATTATTAAATGCAACATTTTCAGGTCTTTTAATTTGAACAAGTCTATGCTTAAAAATATGACGTTTTTAACACGCACGAGTGATAACGAAGAGAGAACTAAAATTGGATGTTTATTGTTTTCACCACTTTTGACTAAGAAAAGAAAGTCGTGTATCTTTGCTTTCATCATCTCATATTTATGAATATCTATCAATTTTCAAGGCTCATCCGAAAGAGGTGGGATAACCAGAGAATAATATGACGTCCATATTCATTCGAATTACTTATATTATTCATTTGAATGTCTTCCGGCATATGGCTCTCATATTATCCTTAACCAATGTCTTGCACTTTATTCAAATGAGGCATGTTATTCATTCAAATGAATTTCTCATCTTCACCTTATCTGTCAAGTGAGATTTTTCTTGATTCATTCGAATGAGCAATAATATTTATTTGAATGAATATGTAAGACTCAAATATTATTCTGAAATTATCACACCTTATTCTAATGAACGTAGATATTCATTCGGATAAATTTGTCATCTTCAGCCTATTCGAATATGGTAATCACATGATACAATTGTTGTATGTCTCCAACAAGATCGTACGGCAATACGTCTTTCCAAAATTCCAATCTAGAAAGTAAAAAATTAACCAAAAATGGAAAGGATATAGTCATTTGTCCTGAAGTTTTTACAAAACTAAAGATATTAAAAGCACACGAGCTAAGTGGATTCAGAATTTACTCTTGAAACGGTAAAAGAGAGAACAAATCCATCAGTTTCCTATACTGGTCTTTCCAATATTCCACTGCACAACTTACAATTTTTCCAACAAAAAATTAGTTAATAGAATTGTGAAACAAATCAGAGGAAGTTTGTGCTATAGGAGAAAACATGACACAATCTCAGGTGTCACATGCAAATCCTTTCATTTTCATGAAATTTGAGTGGTTGATATAATGAATCAGAATGAAAATTATTGTATAGAGAACTTCAAAAATCATAATCTCACAAAGCAAAGCTTCATTAACATAAAAATCAGATAACATACTAGCAAAAGGCATAAGTTAGACTCCACAAGAAAGGTTTTTAGAACCATATTTCAATCCCATCTGGCCATAGTCTTCTGAAGATTTCTCTGTAAAAATGATAAGCTTCATAAACAATATCATATTGTAATGTAATACTTTGGATGTACAAAATACAATAAAAACTCAATCCATATGCTGCAATCAGTGCACCTTTTTTAATTAAAAAAGCAAAGGGAAAATTCCATAAGCTCCAAATCCATATTCTGGATAGTAAGCACATGATCTCATCTACAAAATCCGAAATATATAGTTTGCACAAACTTTACTGCTCCAATGACGAGAAACCAACTAGGGGATGGAACATATATAAACTGGAGCTCTATATATTTTCAAAATAAGAGTCCCTTACTGATCAGAGTTCGATACATAAAAATCCAGGAAGATACACGGAACAAGAGGACCTGAGACCTAAATAGGTTATGGGAAAGTGATTATGCTCATAGTGCCAACTTCCTAATCTCTTAATCAAAACCAGAACATGAAACTACAAAAAATGTATACAAATAAAAACTAATGTCTTTCATGGATACTATTGCAATAAGATTCATGTGAGAATCACCCATGAGCTTTAACATAATTCTTGTGGTAAAATGCCTTGCCTCCTGAAAGTAATCCTCAAAAAGGCATTTCAAAGCAAATTTCCCAAATAGCAACTTGTAAGAAGGAACCAACATCTTGCATGCTCTCAAATAACTATAGATAACCATATAACTTCCCAAAACATATAAACATGAACCACTTTTGTCAAAATCCGCATATTTTTTAACTCAGCTGGATTGAACCATGAATTTCCATTTTTAAATAAAAAATAAAGTGACAAATGCGACCATTACATGCATTAGGTATTGACATATTTGAATGAACCAAAGGTCATAGGATATCATGTTGTATTTTTTTTTATTATTCATTCAAATGAACCATTTTTTATTTGAATGAAAAAAAAATTCATTTTTAATACATTTGAATGAGGTTAAAGGATATCACGATTTTCACTATTCATTCGAAAGAATAATTTTTTATTCGTATGAAAAAGTTATCTTCAACACATTTGAATGAGTCAAATGATATCACATTGTCTTTTTATTATTCATTCAAATGATCATTTTTTTCTTTCAAATGAAAAATTGATCGGATAGTATCAAGTCTTTCTTCCTCATTTTTTATAAAATGCTTCAGGAGCAATTTCATCTTTTCACTAATATTTGAAAATCCTATTTGATCAAGTGTCCTGATATGAGATTATAGAAATTCAAAACTCTGATATATCATTTTACAATTTTAGAGGTCTTTTCTAGGATTATCCCTAAATGTAAACTTTAACTAATTAACTCATCACCGAAGCTCATTTTATATAGGTTTAATTCATTAGTAACTCAATCTCTAAACTTTAGTAACTCAATTATATTTCTATAATTTTAGGCATTTAAATATTTATCCTATATTTTTTTAAAAAATAAAATTTACAAAGACTAAAGTTATTTATTAGGCCTCAACATCAGTGTATTAAATAATTAAAACTATAAGTATAATTGATAAGTTAGATCGATCGAAATCAAAATTTAAGAATTAAGTTATAGTAAACTCAGTTGTAGAGAAATTTAGGAGTCCAGAGTTTCAAGTGATCAAATCAAGATTATAAGACTAAATTCAATAATTAATTTTTCTCATTAATTTATGTTACAAAATAAAGATATATTTAATTTAGATATGTCTGACCATGGTAGTCATGAGAAATAAATGCATTAACTTTAATTAATGCACATACATAGAATTACGCATAGAGGTGTATAATCCATAAGTTTTCTTTAAATAAGAAAACCTATGACAATGAAAATGATATACAGTAGTATATTATTATGATTCATATGCTTAAAAAAAAGAAAAATTAATAGTGGGATAAGGCAGTTTGGCATCAAAAGCTTGACCAAGCAGGAGAGAGGTGGAAGATGTGTTGGCTTATAAATAGCAACCAAACGTTGGGCATATATTATAAACACCCCAACTGCTGCATTTATATATATATATATATATATGTTATCATCATCATCATCATCATCATCATCATCATCATCATCAAAACAAATAGAAATCATAATCCAGGAACATGCCTTGCCTTTACATCACCACCAACGTTAACTTGGATCAACTTAACACCGATCCCATCTTTTCTGAAGCTACTTCTGCTGTCTCGTCCATCATCGGAAAACCCAAACAGGTCTCTCTCTCTCTCTCTCTATTCATCTCCCTCTATGATTTCTGAAATGCATATAATGCTTCTTGTAGGTGTTTGTGTTTTCTCAAGCTTATCATCAGAATTGGGCCAGCTCCTGTGAAATTCTTATTAAGTTTGCTTTTGCATGCATTGTAATTTCTTTTACATGCATACAAAGTTGATTTGCATTATGGGACCTGCAGGAATATTCTATCCACAACATATATGAATTCTTTGATTATTCTCTGGAAAACATGGATTTGCCCGTCTGGCAATAGATCACCTGCCCGTTTAATTAGAAATATAGCATCACTTTCTCTTTACACTTACCATCTGCACTACAGATCTGCTTGACGACCCAACTGGTATGCTATTATATTACTATATATTCAATCATAATGGATCCTTAATTTTCATTCTTTTCTGGAAGCTTTGGATCAGGCGGTGGATCATATATATTTGATGAATTATACTTTATCAGCTATTCGTTTTCTGTTAGAAATATTCAATTATATTATACTGTCCTCATTCTCCATGCGTCTGATCATACAAGCAAACAGCAGCCAGTAGCAGGAAGTCGTCAAGAAGCTAGTCTGGGGCGTGCACTATCGTATATATAATATATATGATATTTTTATTATTTAGTCTAATTTTGAAAATAAAATAATGCGATGATGATGGAG
>JANTPZ010093052.1:0-11281 GCA_025593235.1 Vachellia pachyceras
AGCTTTTTTCTGAGCGCTGCCAATTCTTTTCAGCAGCTCCTTCTTCTTCTTTCTGAGATGACCAAACGTATTCCTGTTCCAGATAGATAATTTAGGAGCTAATCTCTGTAATTCTTCCCCAATTGCATTTCTTTCATCCCAATTCCCAGCTATAAAGCTCCTAAAGTTCTCATGCCTAATCCACATTGCTTCGAAACGAAAGGGTCTATTCAAGAACACATTCCTCTTCCCTTCCATCTGGATCAAGAGTGGGTGATGATCTGACTGTATTCTCTCCCCCACTCTCACAATAGCATCCTCAAAGAGGTTCCTCCATTCAACATTACATAAAGCTCTATCTAACTTTTTGTAGAGCCTGCTCGCATAACCCACAATAGGGCCTTTCCAAGTGAATCTAGGGCCCTCAGTCCCCAAATCAATGAGCTGGCATCTTTCAATATTATCTGTAAACCTCTTGCACTTCCTAAAATCTAGGCTTGATCCCCCATGTTGCTCATTGATGTTAGGTGACTTTTGTGACAAGATATAAGGCGATTACGGGGAGTGGCAGTGGAGGAAGGGAGAATTCATAGAAGTGGGCTTACGGTTTAGACTCTACTCCTTAAAATAATATTTATTTTTATCTTTTTGGAAAAAAATCAATAGTAGCAACAAATAATAATATATTTTATTTATTTTAATATATCACATTTTTAATTCATTATTTTCTTGGTAGCATTGATTATTATATTATTTCCTAGAAGGAAGATTTATTTTTTAACCATTCTAGAGATATATCTTAATTAAAATTTATTTAAAACAATATCTCGTTGGTAAATTTCCCTGCACCCTTTAGATATTTCATAAATCTCAACAAATTTTTGGATTTGAAAATATAGGATGTTACTGCCATAGTCTTACGAGGGTATTGATTTTACAATTTTGTACATATCTCCCCCTCCTTAAGATCTGCACATCATCTAAAAGTTTGAATGCTTCTTATTCTGAAAGGATTAAACTAGTTTGGCATTCTTGTAGAACCTGACCCATGACCCTGACTCAGGGGTGTAAACTATTTTTTGAGAAGATAAGTGTGACATATTCTTAATATCTTTTGAGAAAAATTTGAGCAAAAATTTAGTGGGTTCAAAATTAACAAATGAGTGGATGCAAAATAAATCACATATTACTAATATATACCTAATTTTCTGGAAGCCGCACTCCCTCAACTATACCTAGGTCTGCCAGTGCGTAGAACAAGGAAGTACAGCACAATTCCAATCATGATATTATTCTTTAGACATTTGATATCGGCATTTAATGGATACATATATGATGACTTGTTTCCAGCCATGTTACAATACAAGTATCATCATCCCTGTTTGGCAAGCAGTGGCTTATTTTCATAAGCACGTTCAACAGTGCTTTTCCGCAAAACGAGACAATCTCCTCCACATATTTTCCTCAACTTATGTGAATAAGCACTTATAGGTGGCTTATGGCATAAAACCTCTCCACCAAAGTACTGTTGATAAGCAACTTTCGCCAAAAGAAAAATTCCTCCGCAAACAAGTCACTGTTCACAAGGGAAGGCAATTCAAATTTCAAACACGCGCCGTTCCTTTTCATTCAGAGGACAGAGCTCCTCTCTCCTTCTTCCTCACTCCCTCAGCTCTCAGTCTCTCTTCCTCACTCCCTCAGCTCTCACTCTCACCTTCAGCGAGCTCTCAACGCTCACCGTCCCTTGCCTTCTTCTCTCGTCGTCTCCCTACGTAAGTGAGACATCGATATTGATTCCTCGCCGTCCCTTGTCCTAAACCCTAGACTTCTGCCGAAAGAACCCTAACCCCTCGATTTGGTGATCATCTTCCCGACGACTTGAAGCTTGAGCTATCTTCTGCTTCACGTGTGGAGGTCTCTCTTCTCTCTCAGCTCTCAGTCTCTCTTTGCCTGGGCCTTGATCTGATGATTTCGGCTTTTCACATTTTGACTGTATGTGCTCCGGGTTTTGGGATTTCCGATTATTTCATTTGTTGAGACGCCAATGCTGGTTAGGTTTTCGACCCTGGGTCTCTTCATTGTAGATTTGGATTCTGATGATCTGTCCTTATTTATCCTTCTGCTGCTTTCTTCCTGTGGAAGGCAATACTAAGGTTGATTTATTATTCGGCTAAATCGTGGTTGAAATGTGTGGTAGTCCTTTGATTTTTTGTGTATTACGACCACCACCCGGACTCGAAAGCTTGCTAATGCTCGCCTCAGTAAGCGAGCCGTCGAGAGGCGATCCTGGGCTAAGTTTGGCGATGCTGTTCATGAGTATGTTGGGAGCAGGCTTACCATGGTATCCACCGAAGAGATCCTCCTCGAAAGACCCAGGGCCCCTGGTTTGTTTCTGCCTCCTTTTTTTTCTTGCCCATTTTATGCCCAAGTCATGTTTGGAGATTAACGGACTTTCTTTGATGATTTATTTTCTTAGTTAAATCATTTCCTGTTTTTTTTCGAGGAGATTAAATTAAAGGCCTGAGGTCTATGAGTATATGAATTTTGTGGTGATACAGCTAACAAGATAACCTTCACTTCACCTATCCAAACAAAACAACATGGGATGGAATGAAGAGAAGCATTGATGTCTATTAGATTATGTAAGGAAGAAAAACAAAGTGAACTGTGCAACAGACATTAAAGGATGGCCTCATTACTTTTGTAGAAGAATGACCATGATTTTTCTTGAATTGATTTCGTTATTTATTGATTTTCTCTTCAGATTCTGATGTGTTTCTGGTCCCTGTGTATACTTATTGTGCTCATGGACGTCTGGGTTGAGATACATACATCATTTGCTTATTTTAGTTTGACATGTTAATGTAGTTCTCTGTGTTTAAGTTGAAAATATCTATAGTAGTTTTGCTTACAGTTTCTCTTTCCAATGACATTCTGAGGACAAGGAAGTTGAATTTTTATATCTGATATGGTTTTGATTGTAAAAACTCTTATGAGTAGCTATGTGGAAATATCTCTAATAGTGTTTTCCATGTTCAATCAAATGTAGATATCGTGAGTTCACTCTCCTCTGAGGCTATTCTCTACATTGGACTTGCGACTTTTCTTCGTGTGGCTGATCATGTCCAAAGGCCATATTTGGAGTATAGCACGAAAAGATGGGGTCTTATCACAGGTCTCAGGGGATACTTATCAACTGCTTTTTTAATGACAGGCCCCAAGGTTATTGCTCCTATCTTTCTTGTGTATTTTATTTGGCCGTTGGTTGGCCTGGCATCCCTGGTTGCAGTATCTCCTTTCTTAATTGGCTGTGCTGTTCAATTGGCATCTGAGAGATATTTGGACAAGCGTGAGTCATCTTGCTGGCCTCTGGTCCCCATTATATTTGAGATACGTTATGTTATGTCTCCTTCAATTAGGTTGAAGTGTCAGATAGTTTGATTTACCAGTAAAACTTGATTTAAAAAGGTTGGTCAAAGTGATAACAATAGGAACTGATATGCCAGGTGTATAGGCTGTATCAGCTGACGAAAGCGGTTAATTTTGTGGAGTGGCTGATGTACTCGATGTCAGGGCTCCCTAAATCCCTAGAATTGGTGGAACGAAGTGGTGCCATGTTTGCAATGGTGGTGACCTTCCAATTTCTGGGGTTGGTGTGCCTCTGGTCATTGTTGACATTCCTTTTGAGGCTTTTTCCATCTAGGCTTGTGGCTGAGAATTACTTATTTGTGTCTGTTATCTGCAGGACATAGCTGTTGTCCCACTCTTGGTCATTCTTCCAATACTAGAGAGCCAGGTGAGATGTTAACTGGAATAATATTTAAACTGTTGCCTCTATTACAACCAACTTTTTTCTCATGTTCTGTTTTTTCTTGACTTAAAATTTATTGGTGACTTGAATTGTTTTTTTGGTAGGCAGCTAACTACTATGACCTAATGCCAACTTTAATTGTATTCAATTGGTTCTTCTGCTTATAGATGCATCAATCCATTCGTTGGTGGTTGACCCTGTTCTTTCTGCTTTGTGTATGCAGAATTTGGCTTAGGAAAGTATTTGGCCAATGCTTGCTCAAGAAAGTTTAAAGGCTTTAGCTGGATTGGGTCTATTGTCCCTTGGGGGAAAATATATTCTTAGGAGAGTTTTTGAGGTCTGTATCATATTCAGCTAACAAAGGCATTTAGTTCCCAGAGATGAAAGAAAAATCATTGAAACTCATTTTCATTTATTCTAGGCAGTAAACTGTTGGTTAAACTCAGGTTGTTGCAGATTCAAGGAGCTCAGAGGCTTTTGTTGCCGTATGCTTGCTTACCATTGCTGGGACTTCACTTGTGACACAGAAATTGGGATTTAGTGATACGGTATTGCTTTTCCTTTCTCCCACACTAGAATTTTAATTTTGGGATGGATACGGTATGTTTGAGAACTATTAACGACAATTGTATGGAAATGCCTTAATATTGCTTGGAGCATTTTTGGCTGGGGTCAAATGTTGTATGGAAATGCCTTAAAGCCTTAATACAGCTTAGAGCATTTTCAAGGAGAGAAGGCGCCAAATGTTGTTTATAAAGGGAAGCTGGACAATCAAATGAGGATTGTTGTTAAGCGCTTTAACAGAAATGTTTGGCCTGATGGCAGGCAGTTTTTGGTAAATGTTCGCTATTACTAAATGAAAATTTCAATTTCACTACTAATTTTCAATTGTGATGTTGATGACCTATCACCACTAACAAATGGTATAATATCTTGATTAGCCTAAGATTAATGAATAAATCATTATGCCTAATATCTTGATTAGCTACAATAAAATCATTATGCCTAAATTGTATTGACGGTGATTATGATATAATATCTTGATTAGCTACAATACAATAAAATCTACCCGCGCATCGCGCGGAGAAGTAAATTCTAGTTGTGATAAACATGGTCACATGTTGTTGCTGAAGCATCATCATCATCATCAAAATTTTCTAAACATATACTGCATAGGTCTACCTTCATTTCTTCGTTAGGCATTTTCATTCTCTTGACCAAAAATATAAATTAATATGTACGAGTAAAATAGTAAATTATTATGACTCACTCCCTTTCCTCCCTTCTTAAACCAAACAAGGGATCCTTAAAAATATCACTCCTCACCTCCCAACTTTCAACTAAATCAAATAAAGTGATCTCCTTCTTTGTCATTTCTTACCCTTCCCTCCATCCACTCCCCTACCATCTCTTTGCTTCAAACCAAGCACACCTTAAATGTATTTAATTATGGTGCTAAATTCACCTGAGAAAATATTTTGTAGATGCATCTTAGCCCTTAAAATTTTGATCCAATAGTGTGATAAAAGGAAAAGATGGTTAGGGGAGGGGAAGGTCTAGATAAGCCAAGTCATATATATGTTTTTTTGCACCAAAAAATACAATGAATAGATACTCAAAAATTGGGGAGGCGTATTTTTTGAAAACGGGTTTGGCTTTCTCAAGAATCATTTTCCTAAGTACCTCCTCATAATCATATCATCACCCTTAACTTGTCAACAGTTATGACAGAATATAAATATCTTTTTTTTTTCATGCAAACTGATAAACATGTTGCCATGAAACTAGTTGTTAATTTCCATGGACGCAGTCACTTTCCATTGACTTCGTTGACCCATGCTGCTTGTGCCTAGTCGTTACTTTGGTTTTAGTAATGCTTGATAATCAACTTGAGACTTATATCATTGATATGCATAGCAGTGTTGACTTTTCTTTTTTGAAAGGAATTAATGATCTTGTGGAGAAGTTGGTTGCTGAGACAAGAAGACAAGTTGTCTATTCATTAATTAGTTTCCCGTCTTTTGAAGTTAACAATGATTTTACCTATTACTACAACAACGGTAGAAAGATCATTTTCTATTATGAAGATTGTGAAGAATTGGCTACGTAATCGAATGGGAGATGCATGGATAAATGATTGTTTGGTGACTTATATTGAAAGAGATATTTTCAGTATTGCTGATAATGAGTTGATTGTTCAACGATTTCAAATGATGAAATTGCGTAGAGAACAATTATAAGGTACGCAATTTCTATGGGTTTTGTACGATTTTATAAATTGTATTATCATTTTTTTTAAAAAAAAGTTGGCACTCTGAACCAAGGTCCTGAGTCCTTCACTGGTGAAAGCCATGGATGATGCAGAAGCTTCTACGGATTCAAGTGTTGAAATAGTTGGACACCACTGAGATATTCTTCAAACGATGGGCCAAAGAGGTAAAGGTGGAACGTTTAAACAGGGAGGGAGGGATTGAAGTAGCACTGGTAAAACGGGCCTAGCCTGCGGGTAGCCCGCCAACCCGCGGGCTGGGACGGGTTCGGGCTGGAGATTTTGTGGCCTGTAAAAAGTCGGGCTGCACAGGCCCGACTAATACAAGCCACAGGTTAATACGGGCTAACCAGCAGGCTGGCGGGTTAACCCGTATTCATTTTATTTTTTTTAAATTTAATTAAAATTGAAAAGCAAAAACGAGCTCAGCAGCAGTCGGCACTCTCACTGTCTCACACTCTCAGTCACTCTGTCACTCACGAGCTCTCAAATCTCACTCAGTTCTGAGACACTGCTGACCTAAATCCCAAATCATCGACCGGTCAACCGCCAAACATCGTCCTCCACTCCTCCATCGTCCATCCTTGCACGCCACGGCGCCTTCGTCGAAGCTTTCAGCATCTTCCAGTCCGTCTAAGCTTTCTGTCTCATCCATCAGTCCGTCGGTGTCGAAGCTTTCGGCGTCTTGCCGTCTTCCAGTCCGTCTAAGCTTTGATCTGTCTCGTCCACCAGTCCGTCGAAGGGTCGAAGGTTTCATCTGTCTCGTCGTTCGTCGAAGCTTTTGGCGTTGAAGATTTCGTGTAAGAACTCTGTTCACATTCAATGATAAATGTTTTATACGTGTGTGTTATTGACCCAGACACAACATGTGCTCTCAATATGTCTCATACTTGCAAACTGCGTGTGTGTTGATGTTTGTTTGACTGAGATGAAAATGAGTGGGACTGGAGGGAAATTAAAGGAAGCATCTTCAGTTTGTAGTTGTGTAAGTTCTGCACTTAGCTTTCCAATTCAAAGTGCCTCTGTTTTTGTCCCTCTCTCTGCCATGAAATTCTCTGTATCACTTCCATATGGACAACTTGACCCTCGCAAGTTTTGTTTTGATGCTGCGCTTTCGAATATTGCAAGTGCTTGGGTCATGCTTTCCATGCCCCTTCATTTGAATGAGTAAACTTGTTAATTCAATTCATATTTTTCTTTAAATTATTCCTATCTTGGTCAAAAATATTAATTATCGGACTTCTATATCATTTGATGTATAAATACATAATGCATATATATATATATTATAGAAAAGTTCTTGTTAAATGTTTTCATGAACAAAGTTACTTTCTTTTCATCGAATGCTCTTTAGAAAATAAATTACATTTTCCTTTTCTTAGTCCATAATAGTGTTATATTTTTTAGATTCCTACAGTCCTACCTACATTTCTTAGACATGATTATTGTTGTTCAGTCTGAACAATCTTCCTGGGAAATCCATCTGCAGTGTAATGGGCAATCACTTTTATGGAACTTGAGGTTAGATTCCGGATCTACCTTTTATGTATTTAAGATTGGCTTATTGATTTAGCTCTTGAGGAAATACCATGATCATTGAACTAGTAGATTCTGGATGTCAAGGGATGTTGATCATCCGCCTTGTGTTTTGAACTTTTGTCTAGAGTGCTGTGTTTTTATTTGGCAGGGAAAGGGCAATAAAGGTGCTGCTATTGAATAAAAATATGAATAGCGTCAAGTCATAATCAAGTCACATTATTTGTGTGACTGATTGGACTAAAGATATATATTAAAAGTTGAATTATGATTGTACTTTTGATATGCAATATATTATCAGATACTTGTTTTTCTCTCACGATTTCGCCCTTTCTCTGGACAATGAAGGCAACCTATGAAAGCTGCAGTGGCTTCTATTGCTGAGCATCTTGCAGGCTTGCTTCCCCTTCATCTTGTTCATAGTCAAGCACACGGGTCTTCAATTGAGGTACATTTCATGTTTGTGCAACTTATATAGCATAGCATCATGGAACTGCTTAAAAAAAATCTGTTAGACTGTTAAAGGTTTTGGGATTTCAGTTGTCCAATGCAGTTGGTACCTAGTATCTTAAAGAGTTAAAGTTATCGTGGCACAACACTTTGCTTTGTGAACGCATAAGCCTCTTGCTTATATTAAAAATCTCGATTAATACTATTCGGTTTGATTTTTCTGTGAGCAAATAATTGAAGTGCAATCATCTATAATTTGCAGGAAGTATTGAGAGACACAGAGGACCATGATCTTGCACCAGCACTGTCCCATTTCTTGAACTGCCTGTTCGGAAGTTGTCATGCTCCTGGCGGGAAATTCACTGCAAATAGCACACATTCCAAAACTCCTAAAAGGGTATGTCTAGTCAGGTTTAATTGTGTTATGTGGTCTTCCAAATGTTAAACTGTAATATGCTTGTTTATGCATTAATTTTCTCAGTTCATTTGTTCACTTTACCTCCCCTAATTTTGGTATTGGAATGGTATCCTTGGAATTTTTTGTAGTATGAATTATGAAATTTTATGTGATTTCAGCAATTACAGATAACTATTTCAGGATAGCCTGATTTTCTTTTAAAAAAAAAAGGAAAAAACATGGCGGGCTCGGGCTGCCATCTTCCAGCCCGTGGGTTGCGGCCAACCCGTTTTCCCAGTACTAGATTGAAGTGAGGGGTTTGAGCAGCTCCCCGAATTTACAGGCTGGAGCTGATTAGGGACGAGGGGGACAACGGAATTGGATTCTCTAAAGATAAGGCCAGACCCAATCCAAACAGAGAGACCAGAGATAACCAATTCTTGAGGATGGTTACAAGAAAGCAATCAAGCAAAATGTGTATATATATCCACCTTTCACTTCTGGAGGAAGATGGAAGGTTTGGTGCCATAAAATGTGAAAAAAATAGTTCATGGGGAGGAAGAGGAAGAGGAAGATAGAGAGTGAGAGGAGGAGGAAACTAACATTTGGGAAAGGTAAAAGAAATAGCTGTATTTTGACCTTAGGTCGGGTTACTTTTTTTTCTTTAACAATTTTTTAAAAAAACCAAAATAACTATTTTCTAAAATTTGAAAGGTAAAAGCAACATAGTCTCTTCTCCACACAGGCCCACTGTCATCTCTGTATCTACTCATCTTCTTTTTAATTATTTTTTTAAAAAAGGATGAATTATTTTAAATTTTCAAATTTGAAAGCTAAAGACATCAAAAACAGAACCTCATACCATATATATTTTGATATTTTGTTAGGATGAATATTTCGATATTGTAAATAATGTTAGATAATAGATAAGTTATAAATATATATTTAGTTTGGTAATTGTTAGTTTATTAATAATGGAATTTCCTTTTTAGCTTACGGAATTTTTAATTTTGAATAATTTAATTGTCAATGATGAGATTTATTTTCTAATTTTTTCTTCCTTACCGATATAACCCCGGTTTGACTCTAATCTTATCCATTGACCCTTAACTCATTGTCTTATTTCATTCAATCACCTGTGTGGTTTCCTATACCTTCATCGTAATTTATGTAAGTGCTCTCCTCTTTCCCAACGTCGTTGGCTTCTATCATGGTGACTGGTATACAGGTCACTGCTCTGATATGCTATAAACGACTTTGTGCAGGGATCAATGGAATAACAACTTGTTTATTGATATGCGAAGATTACAAATATATAATACAAGTGGTTGCACCAGTCGGGAAGACATTCTCGGATCTACTGCTAACAACATAAGATATATCATATTAAATATATGCAACATAATACAGTGGATACTGGATATTGCTAACGTAAAACATCGTAACTGATATAGCTATAGTAAATGCATGCTTGTGACTGCATATCCGCTTATAGGCGTAAAACAACATCACCAGGGAAACCGGCGTGAGCAGCGTTAATAGCGGAGAGGACGATGAGGGCCAACGCCATTGTGCTAAGGAGCATGTGGTGAGTGAAAACCATGGATGATGCAGAAGCTTCTAGGTATTCTTGGACAACTGAGATATTCTTTGAACGATGGGCCAAAGAGGTATAGGTGGAACGTTTAAATAGGGAGGGAGGGACTGAAGTGGGCAATTTGGACTGAAGTGGCTAAAAGATAACAAAATACAAATCTTCCTCAACATATAAATTGTTATACAAACTATAATAACATCATATATTCACACATCCATATATATATATATGTGGATTTGCCTCAATGACCATGGTTTCTATTAATAAGGCAACCCACTAATCGTTATGTAGAAAACATGCACATTCAATGACTCTGTTGATCACTTTGCAGGTATTGCTATCAATAAGACAACTCAATGGCTCCGTTTGGATAGTCCGTTGGGAAAACGGACACAGATTCCGAGGTAGTTTATGTGAGAGGAAAAGTGTCTCGGTAAGCGCACCCGTTGTGCAAACGAGCTTACCAAACGAAGCTAATGACTCTGGTAAACATGCACATTCAATGACTCTATCAATATGACAAAGACTATTTATACACGCACCATTTTTTTATCATCCAATATGCATTTGTTCCTGAACTTAAGGTAATACCTACTATGTACTTATCTACTATCTTATCAAATATAATTTAATCCAGAACACACCAAAACAGCTGCCATAGGTTGGAACATATCAAAATATATTTTCTTTATCAGTCACAGGCCTTGAGGAAACCAATCCACTTCTTTCTTTTTAAGCCCTCTCCATTTCAGACAGCAAATGATATTCCTCTTTGCCAGTACCATCTGCCTATAGATACATTGTACTCATCTAAAAGGCATAGGACACCCTAATTATCCTTGTAAATAAGGGTAATGTAATGTTCCTTGAGTTCCCTTTCGCTGAACCTTTGTAGGAAAGGATTTCACTTTCGATAACAGATAGGCAACATCAAGTAGACAATGACAGGGTGAAAAGTGACAACAGAAACCCCTTTGTTCCTGTTCAACTGAATCGTATCCTCTTAACAAATAAAAGGAAACAAAACCATGCCCCGCCGGCTAGCCTCAATCCGTTCATGTGCCAAGAAACGGAGCTTAAAACCTAAAGAAGCTAACAAGTTGCACTACTAGAAAAATCAGATCTGAGACGCAATTAGCGACGGAAAAAAATAGATTTAGCGACGGAAAAAGCAGATTTAGCGACGGAAAAAGTCCGTCGCTAAATCCGTCGCTAATAAGAGGGTCGCTAAATTTAGCGACG
>JANTPZ010093053.1:0-20740 GCA_025593235.1 Vachellia pachyceras
GGAAGGCTATGCTATACTTGTCCTGTCCAAAACATTGCACCAATCTTGGATATGGTAGTTGTGGATCATCATGATGAGAAGCATGATCAAATGTATGCCTGCTGTGGTGTGTCGCCTGAGGGGTCATTAAGGATTGTTCGAAGTGGTATCTGTGTAGAACAGCTTCTGAAGACTGCTCCTATATATCAAGGAGTAACTGGTACCTGGACACTTAATATGAAAGCTACTGATTCATATCATTCTTTTCTTGTGTTATCATTTGTTGAAGAGACCAGAATATTGTCAGTTGGCTTAAGTTTTACTGATGTGACTGATTCTGTTGGTTTTGAACCTAATGTCTGCACTTTGTCTTGTGGCCTTGTGAGTGATGGTGTGCTTGTTCAGATTCATCAATGTGCAGTAAGGTTATGTTTGCCCACAAAGGCTGCACACTACAGGGGCATCCCCCTGACCTTTCCTATCTGTACATCCTGGTCCCCAGGCAATGTAAATATTAATTTAGGGGCTGTTGGGCATAATTTTGTAGTTGTATCAACCTCTAATCCCTGTTTTTTGCTTATCCTTGGGGTTAGGTTGCAATCAACTTATCATTATGAAATTTATAAATTGCAGCATTTGGAGTTGCAAAATGAATTATCTTGCATTTCCGTTCCTATTAAAAAATTTGAGAAAAAACAACCAGATTCATCCATTTCAATACAGAGAAACTTTACTGCTTCCATTCCTGGTTGTGACGACATCGGTAAATATTTTGTTATTGGGACACATAGGCCATCAGTGGAAATTTTGTCCTTTACACATGATAGAGGGGTTACAATTATAGCACGTGGGACAATTTCATTTATGAGTATGATGGCCACAGCTACGAGTGGTTGTATACCTCAGGATGTACGGCTTGTTTGTGTTGATAGGTTTTATGTCCTTGCTGGATTAAGGAATGGAATGCTTCTTCGCTTTGAGTGGCCATCAGATCAACCTGCTTTGCCACCAGTAAACATGGATGCTGATTTACTTAATATAAATTTGGTAAATTCTAAGGAAAATGTTTCTAACAAGGCAGATGACCTTCCTGCCACACTTCAATTGATTGCTATCCGTCGCATTGGCATTACTCCTGTTTTCTTGGTGCCTCTGGGTGACACACTTGATGCTGATATAATTGCACTAAGTGATAGGCCATGGTTGTTGCATAGTGCAAGACACAGTCTTTCTTATACTTCCATCTCATTTCGGCCTCCCACACATGTCACTCCTGTCTTTTCTGCTGAGTGTCCAAAAGGAATCTTATTTGTTGCTGATAATTGTTTACATCTGGTAAAAAAAGTCATACTTGCATAATATGTGCTGCTTTATTTTTATTTTTGGTCCTTTTTAATGCCTTTGTTGCTATGTCACTATATATGTGGTCTAATTGTGAGATGTATTAGGCGGAGATGGTGCAAAGCAAGAGACTTAATGTGCAGAAGTTTCATTTGGAGGGCACTCCACGAAAGGTTTTATATCACAGTGAAAGCCGGATATTGATTGTGTTGAGAACTGAATTGAATTGTGGTACATGCTTGTCTGATATATGCTGTGTTGATCCCCTAAGCGGTTCAATAATGTCTGCTTATAAACTTGAGCTTGGAGAAATTGGAAAATCCATGGAACTAGTAAGGATTGGAAGTGAACAGCTGCTGGTGGTTGGAACTAGTCTTTCTTCTGGTCCTGCTATTATGCCAAATGGTGAAGCTGAGAGGTTTTACATCCATCTTTTATTCCTCTTTTAAGTCACAATTTGACAAGTTCGGTTTCCTTCCAATTATTAAATTGTTGATGACTTATCTCTTCTAAGTTGCATTAGGGTTGTATAAGTTAAATAACTTAAATTTCCATCCAGCAACTTGCAAACTTCTTCTTGAGGATCATAGCAAAATAATCTATACAGATATGTGCTCGCGCACACGCACACCCACACATGCTATTGATTTTGAATATGCAAAATTAACTCCATTGAGCATGCTTCACCAACCTAATTAGGTCCTTCAAATTTTCTTTTACTTGTGATCTATGAAAGTCTTGTTTGGGTGTGTTCACAAGGAGTGCTGTGTTCCCATTCTCCTTCCATGATTGATCTAAAACTGAAGGACACAGACTTTTCACCAGATGGCATGTACAGTTGTGATTATTTGTGTTACAGTGCTGCTATCATTATCTGCAAACAATTAATATGTTTAAGATTAGGGTATCCTTAGCTGCATTTTAGCAATTGATGCATGTAAGTGGATGTTCAGCTTCCAAGATATAGGCTTAGTCAAAATACTTAACTCCTCAATTCTGCCTATGGCATGAAGCTATAGCGACGAGTAAATTTGTTATCTGATTATGTTTTCCTGTATCCTTTTATGTGGATAAGTATGAAAACATTAGTATATTGCCAAAAAATTTCATCTTGCCTACCTTTACAAGAGATCCCTACCATATTTTCTTGCAGACCTATAGGAGAAAGAACTTCAATAAAGTCTTTGATTTACTTAGTCATATGGTATCTATGTAATAATTGGATCCTTTTTTGGCAGTACTAGTGGCCGTCTTCTTGTTTTCTGCCTTGAACATGTGCAAAATTCAGATAGTGGTTCAATGATATTGTGCTCCAAGGCAGGGTCATTATCTCAAAGAACTTCTCCATTTCTCGAAATTGTTGGATATGCCCCTGAACAGTTATCAAGCAGTAGCCTTGGGAGTAGCCCTGATGATAATAGCTCTGATGGTGCTAAATTTGATGAAAATGATGTGTGGCAGTTGCGATTGGCTCATGCAACCACATGGCAGGGAATGGTCCTTGCCATCTGTCCTTATCTTGATCGCTACTTCTTGGCTTCATCTGGCAATGCTGTAAGTTTTAAAATCTTGACCTTCCTCCTTTCACTCCTTTCATTATGTCTTGTTCTCCATATCTTAATTTATCTCTTGCAATATCATAAAGTTCTTCATCTATGCTCCATATGTGTTTATTTTACCACATTTCTTTCACATGCTCTGCTGATTAAGTTAATTTCTTGTTACTCAGTTCTATGTTTGTGGTTTTCCAAATGACAATCCTCAAAGAGTGAGAAAATTTGCTGTTGGAAGGACGCGTTTTATGATAACATCTTTGACTGCTCATTTTACCAGAATTGCTGTTGGTGATTGTCGTGATGGTATTCTTTTCTATTCTTACTATGAGGTGAGTGGAAATTATCTCATTCTCCTATGGATCAACGAAGGAAAATGCAGAGACTGGATGCTATTCTGTAGTTAATTTTTTAGTTTAATTGTGGTTATTTTACGTAAAAGTTATCTTCATGCTTTCCTGTTCTCCATTCCTTTTAGAACTTTTACTTCTGGTGCTCCTTCCCATCCCTTCATATTCTTTTTTGCAACAAGTTATTCTGTGATGTTTATTATTTGGCATTGCTGGTTCATGGTTCTCTAGTCACAATATTGCTTATTATATTAGAGATGGAGTCATTGGAGTGGGATATTGGCTGCAAGAAGAAGATGAAAAGGAGATGTTGAGATGTTAGGACTTGGGAGAGAATGAAAATAGGAAGAAGAGACACAGATGATATGTCAAAAGTGTATATTTAGTCTTCTAACTTTATACAGGGTTTTAGTTTGATCCCTTAATTTTTTGAAGTATCTTTTTAGTCCTCTAACACTAATGCCATCAGTCTTAAATGAAATTTTTGTGTGCCAGTAATTGTTATTTTTAAGAGTTGAACTTAATATATTAGTATTTGAAAGTCTTTTGTTAACATTAAAAATTTCAATGACAGCATTTTTTTTTGTTTATGAAACTAGTGTTTTTACTTTTTAGGTTTAAAGGACTAAAAAATAATTTATCAAATTAAGGTACCAAAATGAAATATTGTGTCAGGTTAGAGGATCGAAGACGAACTTTTGCCCAAAGGATAGTAATAAAATGAAGAATGAGATGAAACAAAATAAAATAGAATAAAAAGTCTAGACTCAATAAAAAAGGTCAAGAGATCAATTTTTATAGATGGATAATAAGTTTGTTTGGTTAGTAGAGTCATAGTTGACTAAAACGCAAAATAAAGATATGTGATATGTAATATGTATAATTAATGTATAAAAATATGAGATAAAAAGTTGGGTGGTATTAGAAGTAATATTGGGGTCAATTAATATATATCATGTTACATATATATAATTATTTAACTTGCTCCTTCTTTTGTAGGAAACAAGAAAGTTGGAGCAACTTTATTGTGATCCATTGCAGCGGTTAGTAGCTGATTGCATTCCCTTGAATTCTGAGACTGCTGTTGTATCAGATCGTAAAGGCAACATTTCTGTTTTATGTTCTGATCATCTGGAAGGTAAGGCTGGAGTAGGCCACGTGGGTTTCAAGTAAAGTATTCACTATTCAGTTATCAATTACAACCTTTTATTGAGTGCATGATTGTGTATCTCTTTGAACTTTTTACGTGCCCAGACCTCAGTCTTTTAAAATATGAACTAATTGGTTTTGCTACATACAAAATGTTCTGTGAGTCAGAGACGAATTCGATTAATTCATTCAACTGGGTAGACATTGGCATATATACAATAACGGGCAGTCATCAAATCCCGTGAAAATAGGAAAGAAATAAGGAACAAACTAAATGCCCAAGATAACCTAACAATCAGCCCGAGATACTCTCTCCTATAAACAGTAAAAAATATATATTTCTATTTACAGTATTAAATCTCATCTTAACCACACTCCCCCTCAAGTTGGATTATAGATGTTAATCATATCCAACTTGCTTATGCAATCTTCAAATGCTGGTTTGAGAAGTCCTTTGGTCAGTGCATCTGCAACTTGTAGCTTTGTCGGGATGTATGTCAAGCATATAATTCCATCTTCCACTTTTTCTCTAATAAAATGTCTGTCCATTTCTACGTGCTTTGATCTGTCATGTTGAACTGGGTTTAAGGCCATGCTTATAGCTGATTTGTTATCACAATACAGCTTCCCAGGTGAAGTTACTGTGACTTGTATCTCATTCATAACCCGCTGCAGCCATAGTTCCTCCATAATTCCTTGGGCCAATGACCTCAACTCTGATTCAGCACTACTTTTAGATACAACTTGCTGCTTTTGGCTCTTCCATGTAACTAAGTTTCCCCATACATATGAGCAATAACCTGAAGTTGATCTTCTATCTTCATAGGCTCCACCCAATCTGCATCTGTGTAGATTTCAATGGTTCTCTTCTCCTGTTTTTTGAACCATAGTCCTCGCCCAGGAGTTCCTTTGAGATATCTTAAGATTCTGTACACACTTTCTAGGTGTTTTTCCTTTGGACAGCTCATGTATTGACTTGCTACACTTATCGCGAATGCTATATCTGGTCTTGTGTGGGAGAATAAATTAATTTCCCAACTAGTTTATGATATCTTTCTTTGTCAGCTGCCTCTCCTTCTTCTTCTTCACTGTCACCATTTGTTTGTTCTTCTTCCTCAGGTTCTTCTTCATCTTTGCTGTCTCCCTTGGTTTTTTTCTTTTTCTTGACAACAATTGGAGTTTCAACTGGCTTAAATCCTAATAAATTTGTCTCGGCCAGAAGTTCCGGTATGTTTTTCCTCTGGGACACATATGCCTCTTCTTGATCTTGCAACTTCCATCCCAAGGAAATATCTCAAGGGCCCAAGGTCTTTAACTTCAAATTCTTTCCCAAGAGCAGTCTTGATCCTTTCCATTTCCTCAACATGATCTCCTGTGAGTATTATATCATCTACATAGACGATTAGTATACACCTATTCCCTTCCTTGCTGTCAACAAACATAGTATTATCTGACAATCCCTGCTTATAGCCTTCTGCCTTTAAGACTCATGAAAATCTGTCAAACTAGGCTCTTGGGGACTGTTTTAGGCCATATAGTGATCTTTTCAGCTTGCACACTTGGTTAGGTCTGCCCTTATCAAAGCCCGGAGGTAGGGTCATGTATACTTCTTCTTTGAGTTCACTGTTTAGGAAGGCATTCTTGATATCTAATTGTTGTAATGGCCATTCTAAATTTGCTGCAACAGAGAGTAAGACTCTAATTGTATTTAGTTTGGCCACGGGTGCAAATGTTTCCTTGTAATCTAAACCATAGGTTTGAGTGAAACCCCTTGCCACTAAGCGGGCCTTGTACCTTTCTAACGTACCATCAGAGTTGTATTTAGGGGTAAACACCCACTTACACCCTACGGTCTTTTTTCCTCTAGGTAATTCAACCACCTCCCATGTTCCATTCTTCTCCAAGGCTTTCATTTCCTCCAGTACATCCCTTCTCCATTCAGGTATATTCAATGCTTCATGCACATTTTCCGGAACCTTGATTCTATCTAGATTAGTGATAAATGTACGATATTGAGGTGAAAGGGTTTTGTAGCAAACATACCTTTGAATGGGGTGTTGTGTACATGATCTAGATGGTTTTCTAAGAGCAATAGGCATGTTTGAGTCATCTTTTTGTCCTTTATCTAACTCACTTTGAGTTGTTGGTTCAGGAGTCTCCACCAAATCAGATTCTGGAAGTGTTTCAGGTACAGTTGGTATATTATCTCATCTTCTCCTTCTAGTGTAAACGAGTGGTCCTTTATTTCGATCTCCTTCAGAATCCTCCTCTGCAGCTGTTTCTTTTATAGGTGCAACAACTGTTTTTGGCATAGGAGTTAGATCAAAGGGAACTATAGGGTCTGGTACACATTTTGATAGTTCAGATTGTTTAGGATCCCCACTCTCCATAGGCTAAAATTCACTCCACCACTCCCTCTGAATTGAGGCTGGGGGAAAAAAGGTTCATGCTCAACAAAGATCACATCCCTACTCACATATAAGCGTTTGGAGACGGAATCGTAGCACTTATATCCTTTTTGAGTGAAAGAGTAGCCTAGAAAGACACATTTGACAGCTTTAGGGTCAAGTTTAGAGGAATGATGAGAGTGAACATAGGTGACACATCCGAAGATTTTAAGAGGCAGATTATTGTTCAAGTGCACAATAGAATGAGTCTCACTGAGTTTGTTGAGGGGTGTAGAGAAAGAGAGAACACGGCTGGGCATGAGATTTATGAGATAGGCAGCCGTAAGGATAGCGTCCCCCCAAAAATACTTTGGTACATGGTATGTAAATATTAATGCACGTGCAACTTAAAGGATGTCTATTTTTCCTCTCAGCAATTCCATTATGTTGTGGACTGTTTGGGCAAGTACTTTTGTGAATGATTCCATGTTCTTTGAGAAAATTGCCCAATTTATTGTTAAAGTATTCTGTCCCGTTATCAGTGTGGAGAATTTGAATGGTGGAATGGAATTGGTTCTAAATCATAGCTTGAAACTCAATGAAGATATAGGGGACTTCAGTTTTGTCATGGATTAAATAAATGCAGCAAAGTCGAGTATGGTCATCAATAAATGTGATGAACCATTTTTTGTGTGCGTGATTCGAAATACGAGACGGACCCCACAAGTCGCTATGAATAACAAAGAAAGGACGGGTGGATTTGTATTCAACAAGGTTAAAAGTGGTTCTTTGATGTTTAGCAAGTTCACATGCACTACAATGGAGAGAAGACAATTTATTGGACTTAAATTCAGGAACAATTGACTCAAGTACTGAATATTGGGATGACCCATACTCCTATGCCATAACACAAGGTCTGTGTTTTCTTTATTCGCCGAAGTAAATGCAAGATTGCACTGAATTTTGGACCACAAGTTACCGAAGGTAGATTCGTCGAGATAATAGAGACCATCATGTTCCTTTGCACTACCAATCATCTTCATTGATGAGAGATCCTGAAAAATACAGTGAGTGGAACAAAAGTGAGCCCAACAATTTGCTTGTTTAGTTAGCTTGCTTATGGAGAGGAGATTGCAAGCTAACTGTGGAACATGTAAAACGGAATCTAAGTTATACGTTCAGAAATAACAACACTGCCTTTCCTAGCTATGGGTGAGGGAGACCCATTTGCTGTTTTGATTCTTTCATTATCGGCACTAGGGGAATAAGTACTAAACACTGTAGAGTCAGAGGTCATATGGTCTGAAGCACCAGAATGAACGACCCATTTGAAGTTACTAGGAGCATGGTAGTCGGAATCGTTGGAATCACGATTTGAATCGCACAAGTCGATTCAAAAAAGTAGGGGAAAGAGTCAACTCGTAGGGTGAATCTTTTCCTTGCCTGAATCGTTGGCCGTGGCGCACGATTCAAGGAGAAGCGGATCGGAGGTCGAAACTGCAAGCTTCATAATCCAATACCATCGGAGGTCGAAACTGCAAGCTTCATAACCCAATACCATCGGAGGTCGAAACTGCAAGCTTCACTTTTCGTCCTCACTGATCGAAAGCCATCGCAGGATAGGAGGAGATCCAGATCCCATCGCAGATCAAAAGCCATCATCGAAGATCCAGATCCCATCGCAGATCCCATCTCGACTTAGCTGCCCCTCGTTCATTTGGAAGTGCAAGCGTCAACTCGTGATCTCACATGGGAGCTGGTCAAGTTCAGTGGTTCACTATTTCCGTGCATTTGTTCTCTTTTTAAAAAAAATCAGTGAATAAAAAGTAAAAACTGTGCTATATCCCTGCACTGCTACGAAGGCTTTATAATTATATCTATTCCTTGACTTCCTTCCACTGGTCACACGTGTTATTTTTTTTTTGTGATTTTAATGATTTTGATTAATTTTAGAGATTATTTATTTTCTTTCAAAATCATAATCTTATGATATGTTTATATCTTTTATGTTAAAAATCATATTTATGTCATCTTTAAAAAATGTTAATGAATCTTACGATTCACGATTCAAAAAATAAGTTTTCCGATTCACGATTCGTATCCCGATTCGACAACCTTGACTAGGAGTAGTAGAAAGAGCATATATACCTCTGTGTGCCAGTGAAGCCGTGGGGTTTGGTATCTGAGACTGTTTTCTGTAGAGCATTAAGCATTTCAAGTAACTTACCCAGCTGTTCCTTATCAACCTGAGGCATTGGGGTTGGGTCTGGATGTTCATGAATCGTCTGGTAGCCACGGGCCTTTCCCTTTCGAGGTTTCCAGTCAAGTGGCTTCCCATGGAGGTCCCAGCACGTCTCCCGAGTGTGACCAGACTTCTTGCAATGATCACACGTGACCTTGCTCCTCTGTGTGTGTTGATTTCGACAAATGCAGCAGAGTGAGAAGTGGGTATTGAGGGCAGAGGCACTTCTGGAAGCATAACCTTGCGTCTTGACGCTTCTCGACGAACCTCAAAGAATACTTCTCTGGTTGATGGAAGAGGGACACGGCCTAATATTCTGCTTCTCACATCATCCAATGATTTATTCAGCCTTGCAAGGAACTGAAAAACACGTTCCCTTTCTGTTTGTTCCCTGTAACGAGTTGCATCATGCGCACAAGCCCATTCTTCATCAGACATCATATCCAGCTCCTGCCATAATGCAGAAATCTCCAGCCAATATGAGGTAACATCTCGGTCGCCTTGTTTGAGTTCCCAGATCTTGGTTTTGATTTCAAACAAACGTGCCAAGTCTTTGCCGTCAGAGTAGGAGTCACAGACTGCCTCCCAAATCTCATGGGCTGTCGGAAGAAACATAAAACTTTGCTTGATCTGTGGAACCATGGCATTTATCAACCACGATGACACCAGCGAATTATCGGTATGCCACTGCTGTGTAGCTTGGACGTTGGCTTCTTCTGGGATAGTAGTTTTGCTGGTGAGATACCCCATTTTTCCCCTGCCTCCAATCGCCAGCTTTACCGCTTGGGCCCACTCCCGATAATTTGAACCATTCAGCTTGTCTGACACGATCAAGACTGTCAACCCCTCAAGACCAGTCACCATGCCAGACGGGCCACTAGCGTGACGCGGATCACTCGTCGAAGACCTCTCGCTCGTTGACATTGAAGAGTCTCCTGCTTGACGACCTGGGTGCGATTCGTCGGAATTTTCGGAGGAATCAACCTGGCTCTGATACCATGTGAGTCAGAGACGAATTCGATTAATTCATTCAACTGGGTAGACATTGGCATATATACAATAACGGGCAGTGAAAATAGGAAAAAAATAAGGAACAAACTAAATGCCCAAGATAACCTAACAATCAGCCTGAGATACTCTCTTATAAACAGTAAAAAATATATATATTTCTATTTACAATATTAAATCTCATCTTAACCGCATGTTCCATGGCTTGCTTATGGTTGTGACAAAATTTTGGCCAATACTAGATTACTCTAACAATTTGTTTTGGTTACATGGGATTGGCTCACAACAATAGTTAATTAGTTACAATCATAACAAGCACTTTTTATTGAAGACTGTGCTGTTTGAATCGTTGCTGAAGATGTTTATCTCATTATGTGATTGGCTCACGAGCAGGTTGAGCTTCCCCCAAAAAAACATTGAGGCAAGAGAATGAATCCATTTAAGTGCTAAATTGAGTTGCCAAGAGAATGTTGCATTGTCAAGTGTGAAATCTATTGATGGATTGAAAGTAATAGTCAATAAGAGCGAAGACATTTCGAAGAATACAACAACAAATGTTGTATATAATAAAATATTTCAAAACTTGCCTTGATGTACTTGTTTGTGGTTCAATGAAATAAATGTTATTATAATTTAATTGATATTGATTGTTTAAACTGTAAAGATAAGAAAAGATTTGCATTTAATACAATAAATAAGATGTGGAAGTGATGATGTATGTAAAGAACAAGCTCCCCATGCATCGCACGGGAGAGCACCGGCTAGTTCTGCCCAATATCGGAGTGGGTATCTCATACTTCCTTGTTCTCTATTAGTGTGATCCCTTGTTTACCAATTTCTTATTTCTAGTACTTTATTCTTGGAGAAGTTATTGGATTATTAATTACTTGTTGAGTTTTTTTGACCCCTGAAACAAGATTATAGACTTAATTTGTTGTGGTGCTCCTGCCTCAGACAATGCCAGTCCAGAATGCAACTTGAAGCTAAGTTGTGCTTATTATATGGCTGAGGTAGCCATGAGCATTCGGAAGGTAAGCCCCTTAAAATTGCAGGGATGAAAAGTTGTTTATGTGCATTCTTTGTAGAAATTTGAAGAGATAGGTTACAGATCCAATATGCTGGAATTGATCACCTGATTGGTAAATGGTTTTTCTACGGGAAAAGTCATATCTTTGGGTCACACTTGTTTTTCATCAATGCATGATGATGTTTTTATTTTTTTTTAAAAAAAGCTGAAATATTTCTGAGCTTTTACAGAGAGTGGTGGCAGATCATTGCTACCCTTCCACTATAGCTTCATGCTTTGACATGTTTGTTGGCTCATGTGTGTTGTTTAGTAAATATGAATGAATAGGGAAAAAGAAGTTGCTTTCATTTGATATATACCTGTGCTTGATGGGTTTTGAGCTGCTGCTTATTCTTTGATTCCTCTGTGTTGCTATTTCTTCCTCCTTGCCCTTCTTGTTTCCCATCCTTTGCATTTTCTGTACACAAATCACCTTTATTTTTATTTCAGGGCTCATATTCATACAGACTTCCAGCTGATGATGTTTTGCAAGGCGGTGATGGCCCTAAGACAAATGTCGATTCATTACAACATACTATTGTTGCTACTACTTTGTTAGGAAGCATAATGATCTTCATTCCCTTATCAAGGTACCGTTTAATTTTGGCAGCAGCTCTCTCTACTAAGTGTCTGTTTGGGATAACTTTCAAACGCAAGGTTTGAGAAGCAAAGTAGGCGAACACCCATCCAAAGCCCAACAGAGATTTTAACCCCCAAAACCATGGTTTTGAAACCAAAACCTTGGTTTTGGTATGAGCTGGGGAGAACAAGTTTCGAACCCAAAACCATGGTTTTCTACAAAATCTAATCCAAACAGGCCCCTAAGATGAATAATTCTTGGGGGCATGTTAGTTAATGGACAGTGCCATCAGGTCACTGATTGGATTAATATTTCTCTTGCATCATAATTAATGTAGAGAAATAATATCCCAGCACTGGCCTATTGTGTGCTTGACCTGATTCAATGGATTGAATCTTCTGGATTAAAGTGTAATTGGACCAGATTGTGTAATACTTTTAACTGCTTCATAAAGATACCCAGTACACATGGTTTTATTGTTTTGGAAACTGGGGTCAGATTATGCTTTTCTACATTCTCCCACTGAGGGATTATAGAATACCAATAATTGCTCGGTTAAGCATCCTGTTTCCTTAATGAACAAAAGTTCATTTAGAGAAACTAGAACATAAACATTTCTCCCCTTCAATCCATATTATGAAACTCTTTTATCTTAAGAGTTCTGAACGGATATTTAGACCCTACATATTCATACGTGCAGTCTTCACCTGTCACTGGATTGATGAATTTGGGGTGATTCTCATGTGCAGATTAGCGTTGATTTTAATTGGAGTCCTGACATGTCTGAGAAGCATTATTTGTCTGTGTAGGGAAGAATATGAGCTCCTAGAAGCTGTGCAAGCTATGGTTGTTGTCCACCCATTGACTGCACCTATTCTAGGAAACAATCATTATGAGTTTCGCGGCCGTGAAAATCCAGTAAGTACTAGCTGAATTCAATTAATTTTAGTTGAGATTTTGGTGTGGCATCTTTTTTACTCTAATTTTTAGCTGTTTGAGAAAATATGTCCATGGTACTTTTCTTGGTCCTTGACTCCCTGCAACGACGTTCTGATTATTATACAATCATTTGGCTTATTGAAATACGCTTTCTGTTTTTTTTCCCAATTTAATTTTTCTTTCGACAATCTGTAATGACCCTTCATCGCAAACTTTAAAACAAGACAGATTTACACTTGAATATGTGAATAAAAACTAAAACACATTCCATTCATAAACAAAACACTCACTGTTACACTGATATAGGGAGGCTAACGGTTACAAACTTGACACTACTAAACACAAGGTACAAATCACACATACAAATAAGACACTAAAGCAGACTCACAAAAACGTAAACCAACACATATCTAATATGATGAAGAATGACCACCTGCCTCCGTCCCTACCAGGCTACCAATCTTTCAAGAGGCTTGGTTTTCTCCACTCCAAAGGCTAAGGCCCTTGGCCATTCTATTTCTTCAAAATTCTTTTCTTCCCTCTGCTAGACTGAATGGAAGATTCATAGAATCCCAAAAGTGGCCCACATTCCCCAATTTATAGGCTTTGACCTCAGCCATACTACAGCTACCCTATTTTCTATTTCTTTCTTCCAAATGGTATGTCAAAGTGCTAACCATCAAAAGGTATCTTTCCCCTTTCATGTCCTGTACTAAATTTTCAAAAGGGGTCCGAATTCCTAACACAATTCCTTCTTTGTTTTTCCACTCATCTTTTGCTTACCCAAGTTAGATATTTTACTCTGTTGCATCTCCCTCTTTTTTGAGGGACTATGTTACAGGTTTAGCCTTTTATCAAGCATTTCGGGAAACTTAAGGATCGGTTCACCTTATGATAGATTGAAACTTTTGTTTCTATTCTCTAATTCAAAAAAAAAAGCTTACTCTTGCACCTTCCTTCATTAGAGTTTTAGTCACTAATAATTATCTTGTGGATAGGTTGGAACATCAAAGATGCTTGATGGTGACATGCTGACTCAGTTTTTGGAGCTAACAAATATGCAGCAAGAGGCCATTCTATCTTCTGAACCACCAGATATGGTGAAATCAAGATTGAAGTCACTCCCACCTTCACATTTTCAGGTCAACCAAGTGGTCCAACTTCTTGAACGAGTTCATTATGCACTCAACTAGATTCCCCTTTTATGCCCTCTACATTTTTACGTTATGGGACATGAAAGGGCCTCCTAGTTTCAGTGGAAGAGTTGGATACTCTGTTCATTTCTTGTCTGGCCTAGAATATGAACTTGTTGACACAACTTGAGAGGTCAACTATGGCCCTCAGCTTGGTGTTTGCGGGTGCTTGTGCAAAGTTAACAATCATGTGGAAAGGATTTGAATTCTATCTAATGCTGTTGGTAAGAGCAATTCTACAGCTACACGAAGAATACAATGCTTGGGCAAGGTTGCAGCCCTCTTCCTCCACGCTACAATCTCTTGTATTTCCATGTATTGTATTGGTATTCGCATTTCTTTGTTGCTGGAACATGTACAATAGCATTTCTACCAAAAAAAAATGTACAATAGTAAAATTAGTGAGTAGCATTTTTTTAATATATTTTATGTATTTTTTTCCCGGTGATAGAAATAATCCTTGTATATTCCTTGATAAAAGAAACCTGGCGTTTGAGCGCCTTTGGGCCATACTCTCAACATCTGGCGTTCCTATGCGGGTGGATATTCCCAGTTTATAGTAGGATAACGACCCAAACATACAGAAGGTTACAATCTTTTCGTGGAGGAAAAAAAACCTATATTTAGTATCCGATTATATCTTAACATGGTCACTTCAAATGGGTGTGAGCTAAAAAATGTATAGAAAACCTTAATTAATCAGATGGCTTCGAAAAAATGACTAGTTAGTTTCTCTCGTAAAGTATGTAATTAATTAAATTAAGTAATTGATTATAAAATTGATTGAAATACAAATATTAACTATTACCAAGTTATTTAAGAGTTAGTCAAGATTTATTAATCTACTAATCGTGCTAGTGAACTGCATTCTTAGTTTCTTACCTGAGACATTTAATTTATCAAGTTCTTCTGCTAATCCAAAAGTCTCCAATGTTCATGAATTTCTTCAAAATCATTTCTAAACCTGTATAAAACTAATTTTATGTTTATTACAAAACTTAACTTTATTGGACCGTTATCCGTTATAACTGCATAATTTAACTATATGCTACTCAATTCAAATTTTTAAAACTACTTTGCGTTTGTTTGGATAAATGTTGAGAGAAATAGTTTTTATTCAAAATGCATTTTGGAAAATGACTTTTAGATAGAAGTTAGATAATATAATGTGATTTATATTTAAATAAACATAGAAAAGTGACTTTTAGGGGAAATTATTTAAAAGGGCATTAAACTCGTTAGAAATACTACATAGTCATACATAAATATTATTTTATATATTGTGATAATTTTAGGACAAAGATTAAAAAATGTTAATGTATTATAAAGAAAATTTGGAAAATAAAAAATGGATAATTAAAGAATACATGGATTAAAAATCATCGAAGATTTTGATTTTTTTTTTGAAGATTTCAGGAGAGAGAAAGGGATTAAAAAATCATCTCTGGAACAAATAAAAAATGCAACTGAGAGGGATTAAAGGGAGAGAAGGTGTGTAGTTTCCAATCAGCAGGAGAGAAAAAGGAATTAAAGAGAAAGAAGGGATGCCAGCAACACTCTCTTCTCCTCCTACCAAGAATGGGCTTTTTGTCCAAAATTCCTTATGTGTTAAAACATTCCCAAATGACCCAAAAAAATTCTAACGGACTTATTAGGTTTAAAATGCATTTTATGGGCCATTTTTTATTTAAATAGGTGTGCATTAATAGCGTAAGGTTACAACAATGAGATTGAACTTATAACATCCTATCTAAAATACATCATACCATTAGATTATAAAGTTTTTAGTATTCCATAGTCTCTTACCTCCCAACCAAACATACACTTCATAAGTTGACTAGACACAGAATAGCAAGAAAAATTATATTGAGTAAATAAAAGCATCAATGCTATTAATTGCCAGAGCAATTGGATTCATAATAAATGCAAGCATAAGGAGGTTAACAATTCATAGCCTCTAAACAACCAATAAACATCAAAATAAAAAGTCAACGTTCAACAGAAAAAAAAAGAGAAAAGAGAAGATTGAATGGAATGGTAAGTTAATATGTTTAAATTACAAATAAATTAATTTGATGCTTATATTTTCATCAGCGATTATTAATTGAGAAAATTGCAATGAGATCCCAAATAAAATATAATATGCGATAAGTCTAAAAAATTTGTCATTGTTTCACTTTCATTCATGCATGCTATCATTTTCACTTATCAAGTGTTGGAATTTATATACCATGTAAATTTATATTTATAGTAAACTCACAAGGAAAGGGATCCCCCATTGGCCAGACAACCTAATGGAAGGGTGTAAATTTAACAACATCGTTAACCCTCATAAACTCTGTTAACATATTTCACTATTTTTAAGGTCTAGAGTTTCATTTTAAAATCATTTAGATACTCAAAATTACTCCTTTTACTTAATTTCCCTTATGGAAGTAACTCTAAAGAATTTTATTTTTATAATGATATTCAAAATTAATCATTTTTGCTTATTTTTTCTTACTTCTTTTTGCAAAACCTTTTTTATTTTAAAAATTAAACAAAAGGAGTATTTTTTTATTACTATTAGACAGAAAAAATTATTTAAAACAATTTTTATGAATGGGGTTAAGCAAAAAAGAGTAATTTTTTTTTTATAAACAGCGAGACTACATGAAATCAAACAATACTATCCCTACAGTGCAAGCTCCAGTCCCTGCGAAGCAGACGAAGCACCTGCTCTGAAGGACTTGAGAACACGTGAAAATTGACGGAGCATTCGCGAGCTTCAGCCGCTACTTGATCTGCAGCGGTGTTCACTTCTTTATCGCATGCCACCACCTTAGCTGTCCAGTCACAACCGAGCAGTTGCTGAATTTCAGCGAGGATGCTGACATCTGGGTGATCCTCCAAAAGTGTAGAGTTAACGAAGCCCATCACTTCAGTACTATCACTTTCAACTTCAATCTGTCTGTACCCCCATTCCCATGCCAATTTCAAAGCCCAAAGAATGGCCCACGCCTTTGCCAATGCGCTAGACTCCTGAGCCAAACGGAACTGAAATCCGCGAAGAAATTCCCCACAGTGAGAGCGCAGCAAACCGCCGCTTGTACAGATTCTCGTTGAAGGCACGAGCGACCCATCAACATTAAATTTAAACATCCCAAGTGGTGGCGGGCGCCAGCGGCTACGTAGGTTCTCATCCTTCTGTACTATGAGGCTATTACCTCTCCCCCACAAGAGACAAGCTTTAGATTTTACCAGTATCTCCGTCCCATTCATCTTCTTTCATTAAAAACTCTGTCATTCCTAGCTAGCCAAATATGTCGACATATCATCCCAAAACAGCAGGACCATTTATAACCCTGTATCAGAAAGTTCCATCTCAGATTCATAAAGATCTAATCAGAAGTCAATGTGTGACCGAAAAATAGTGACCACCTTCCTTGCGACAAGATTGATTTCCATAAGTTGAGCGCATCAGGGCAATCTCGTACAGCATGCAATGTAGACTCCACATTGGAGTTACAGATGTCGCAAAAACCAGTGTCATGCATGTTCCTTTTAAACCTTTGAAGGTTTGAAAGGATTTTGTCTTTAGCACAAAGCCATAGGAACATTCTATATCTCTGAGGAACTTGCAATTTCCAGAGATGTCTCCACCCTCCAGCATTGATTGATGAGTTAGTATCACATAATGATAATTACACAGACTTTAATGAAAAGCTCCTCGTTGAGGACCATCTCCATGTTGGTGTATCTTCTCTGTACTTATGAACTTGAACCCGTTTAATAGCATCTAAGGTGTTCGTTGGGAGCAAGTTGGAAATTTTCGACCATAGCCAACCACTTAACTCTGACAGACAATCCGCCACACGCCACTCCAGGGCCTCAGCTGGGATATTACAGGTTATCATGTTCTCCAACCTATCCATATGGGGGACCCAAATATCCTTCCAGAAAGACACTTGTTGACCATGTCCAATACTCCAGCAAATGCTATTTTTTAGAGTGTCCCACATAGACCGAATGCCAGCCCACGTCCGTGACTCCGTCTTCCGTCGACTCACTTTCGGCATTATGCTTTGACCACACTTATATTTCTCGCGCATAAACTGGACCCAAAGCACATTCCTTCAATGAATCAGTTGCCAATCTAGTTTCAACATAAACGCTTCATTCTGAATTCTAGCCTTTCTCATCCCTAGGCCACCCTCAGTTTTCCTTCGGTAGACTTTCTGCCAAGAGACCAAATGACTTTTCCTATTCAGAGATGTGCTCCCCCATAAGAAAGTTCTACACTTGTCCATTTCATGGCAAACGTTCATAGGTAATAATGTAGTCTGCATGGCGTAAGATGGAATTGCTGAGACGACAGAAGCTACAAGTGTATGTCTAGCAGCCAGTGATAAAGAGTTTGCCTTCCAATTGGCCAGACGTGACTCCATCTTATTTAATATGAACTCATAAGTGCCCTTACTAACCTTCTTATGCAAGATGGGCATTCCTAAGTACTTCCCCAAATCTGCTGAGGGAGAGAATCCCATAAACTCGCTAATTTCCTTTACTCTGTTATGGTTAACATTTTTTGAGAAGTAAATACGGGTCTTAGCTACATTCACCTTCTGACCAGATGTGCTACAAAAATCATCCAGAATTGCCTTACAAATCCCTGCCTGCTCCAGGTTTGCCTCCATGAAGAGTATAAGATCATCCGCAAAAAACAAGTGGGAGATTGCCGTCCCAGATTTTCGAAGTTTAAAGGGGTGCCAATCTTCACTATTAACGGCACCCTGGATTAGGTGGCCAAGTCTTTCAATGGCGATGACGAATAAGTAAGGTGAAAGAGGATCTCCTTGATGTAGCCCACAGGATGGGGTAAAGGTGGTCGTCTTCGCACCATTCCAAAGAATTTGCATAGACACAGAAGAAATGCATTCATGAATAACATTAACCATCGGTTGAGGCAAGTTAATTTCCCGAAGACAGTCTAGGATAGAGGGCCATCGCATTCGATCATAAGCCTTTTCTAGATCAATTTTAATAGCCATAAATCCTTTTTCTTCTTCATGCTTCTCATAGAGTGAACGATTTCCTAGGCTAAGATAATATTATCATATGCATGCCTTCCTCGCACAAAACTGCACTAGTTGAGGGAAATAATTAAAGGCATAATATTTTTCAGTCTGTTAGAAATAACTTTCGTTACCACTTTGTAAATAACATTGCACAAACTGATCGGTCGAAAGTCACGAATTGTCTGGGGGTGGTCAATCTTAGGAATCAACACAATATTAGTATCATTGAGTTGCTTGCACAATGCGGGATCCCGGAACACTGATTTCACCATTTTAATGACGAAGGTCCCACACATTCCCACTGACTTTGGTAAAAAACCGGATTAAAACCATCTGGTCCTGGTGCTTTCAAGGGACCCATATCGAACACTGCTCTTTTGATTTCCTGGTCACTAGCCATAGCCGATATAGATTTTAGGTGGGATTCTCTAAGTGAAGGGTATGTACACAAGTATATCAGGGAACCTTCATTCGCATTATCTTCCGTATAGATTCTTAAAAAAGTCACAACTCGCTTGCATAATTTCGGCCATATCGTAAGACCATTCACCGTTCTCCATTTGTAGGGCCTGAATTTTATTCCTTCGCCTTCTCCCATTTACCATAGCATGAAAGTACCTTGTGTTTCTATCACCCTGAAAAAACCACTGAGACCTAGAATATTGAATCCACATCACCTCCTCTTCGTTCAAAGTCCTTTGTAATTGCCCCCATAGCTCAGATTGAAGGTCTAGTAACCAGCAAGAGTAAGCATTTGATGCCAGCGCTCTAGTAATTCCTTCTAGCCGACGATATAAGGACTCCTTCCTATAGAGCACATTACCAAAAACGTCCCGGTTCCATTTAACCAAGTCTTGCTTCATTAACTCCTGAGCATTAACCTAATCCATATCAGTAGGCCAATGCGATTGCACAAAGTTCTGAAATTGTTCATGCATAACCCAAGGAGCAAAGAAACGGAATGGTCTGCTATTATGCTGTGACGACTTCGTGTTATCAAGTTTCAAAAGTAGAGGGCAGTGATTTGATTGAAACTTTGGGAGATGAGTTATCGATGATAGCGGGAATTTATCCAACCACTGATTATTGACCAAAGCTCGGTCAATTCTGCTAGCTGAGGATTTGTTACTCCACGTGAATTGTGGCCCAGCAAAGCCAATATCCATTAGGCCACTATTAGTTGCCCATCTTTTAAAGTCAATATCCACCCCACCCCTGTTGGGATTTTATGACGTACACGCAGCGGAATTTAAAATTTTCTAATCCCAAATACGGATCTGTCAAAGGCGTTTAGATCGAGGAGATGAAGGGGTACCTTTTACATTTCAAGATTGTCTCTTGCTTTGCGTATGGATCTCTTCAGGTTCCACAACGTCCCGCGTTCTTACTTCCGATCACGAGGAGCCGACGTTCTTTCAATCGCCTCCCTCTACCGGTATCCACGCGAACAGTCTCCAATAATAGCAGCGTGCTAGCGCCTCTTTGTTCCACTCTCTCTCTAGGGTTTCTTGGCTCAAGGATGGACTCAATTTCGAAAATTGGATTGCCTCTTCTATCCACGAGCACTTATATTTATAAAGCTCATAGAGTACATCATAATAAAAGATTAATCTTTTATTAATCTTGAAAAATTCAAATTCAAATTTCAAAAAGATGTTCAAGATCTAATCTGAATTTCAAAATTCAATATTCAAAATGTTAAATTCGAATTTTGCAATCTTAACTTGGATTAAATTGATCTGATCAAATCATATCCATTTAATTAATCCAAATAATGAGCCAACAGATTTAATTTATCCTTATAAATTAAATTGGTGTTAGTTATTTAATTTATCAAATAAATTAAACTAACACACACAAATATTATTTATATAATATTGTGCAATTTCGAATTTC
>JANTPZ010093054.1:0-16758 GCA_025593235.1 Vachellia pachyceras
TATCTACATTATGTATTGATTAACTAATGGTTGATTGTGTGACAATTTAACGAAAGATAAAATTCCCCCTTTTAGAAATTTTCAAGTTTAAAATGGTCACTCGAAGACTTTCGGATGCCCAGTGCTCATAAACAAAAAATTTTAAGTTATTTTTGCCCCTTTATCCATAATTTTTTTTAGGTATCTATAATGGATTTGAGGTTGACTTTGTAATCTTGTTCTCTGACAGTGCCATGTGTTAATTAGAATCCTAGTTTGTGATTATTAATGAGATAATTCGGTATAATCTCATGTTCTTAATATAATAGTCATTTAACTTTTAATTAACTTCCTTGATTAAAAAAAGTAGTTCTATTTGTACGGCTAATGTACATGTTTATTGGAGTTTGGTGGAGTAAGTTTGAAGGAAATCTTAAGAAATAATGCCCACGGGCTACATAGTCTCTCCTTGTTTGTGACTGACTCTATTCATGAATTCCACTGTATGTATCATTGCGTTGTATGCTTTAGAATTATATATATATATATATAACAGGCTATGTATATACTTTAGTTCTAATCTGTGGATTCTTATTATGCATTTTGACTTTTGAAGTCTGCACGGTTGATTAATAAATGTATGAAATATATATATATATATATATTAGGGTTCCAATATTCATAAACAAGTTTGGGTGATCATCTAGAATGACGATTACTTACTACTTAGATATCTTAACCACTGAAATTATATTGGAACGGTATAAAATATAAAACAAAGATAATCTTTTAACTGAAAGATTTCCAAAAAAATCATAATGAGAATATAGATTTGGTGTGTATTTGGACGGTGTTTGGATGTTTTCTTAACTCTCAGAAACTGTATTTAGATGAGGCAATAAAATGTAAAATTTAAATTACAATGAATATTATTTGGTAAGGGTATTCCTATTTTTTTTTTCAAGTTATAGAGATATTCTTGTTTTTTATCAAATTTAAATATCCTTAAAATATAGAAGAGATAAATTAGGATGCCCACTATGTTTAATCCCAGATCAGATCCTACCTGTTAGAGACATTGAACTATTATGAAAATACAACAATGCCCTTGACAAATTAAGCAACTAATTTACAATGAATAAATTTTCTATACTTGATTAGTTACGATTTGCAATTATCTAAACTTGAGTTGTTATGAATATTTGGTAAATGGAATCCCACTTTTTTAAGTTTTAGGGGTACCAATATTCATATGAACACATTTCCTATATTTGACTGATTATTACCTACTCAAATTGCAATTAGTTAAATTTAAGTTTCAATAAATATTTGGTAATAATGGAGTCCCGATTTTTTAAGTTATAAAGATAATAATATTTATATGAACAAATTTTCTATTCTTTACTGGTTATTACCTACACTCGAATTGTAGTTAGCTAAACTTTGGTTGCAATGAATATTTGATAAGAGGAGTTCCAATTTTTCAAATTTGAAGGCTAATAATATTTATATGAGCAAATTTTTTATACTTGATTGATTATTACATATGTATATATATATTGGAGTTGTAATTCGCTAAATTTAAGTTACAATGAATATTTGGTAAGAGTGGTCCTAATGTTTTTAAGTTAAGGAGAAATTCTTGTCTTTTTATCAAATTTAAATATCCTTAAATGGTCCCGGATGTGATATGGGATTAAGTATGTTTGGCACATTGATTTGTACTTTCAATATTTTAAAGGTTTTTTATTTCATTTTCTCTAAGTTTTTTTAAAGAAAAAGTTGTGTTTACTTAAATTTTTCTCTAATTTCCTTAGAACCAATTGTATTTGCTAATTTTTTTTAACTGAATCTTATATTTTATTAGAAACTACGATCAAATACATTGTCTTTTTTTTTTTACCTGAGTCAAATACATTGTCTAATGACCGATCATTTGGACAATTTGAATTTAAATCTCTAAAGTTATGTCCATTGCAATTTAAGCTTTAATATGACAAAAAAAAGGAAGCAAGCAAGTTCAAATATGAGAGCTTATTTGGCTAAACTCAACTATTTTTCAAGTATTTAACATGGCAAAGGAGCATATTGCTTGATCTCAAACATATCCACTCACTGTTTGATGATTTGATTCATAGAGCATTTAAATGTGTTTTCTCCACGGCAAGCTTAAATTCTCACAAATTGATCAATTTCTTCAATGTGTTTTCTTTTCCTCAAATTCTGGCAAGTAAGTTCATTATCCATTAAGCCTTAAAAACTTTTTACTACCGGATATATAATCTAATTATATATATAAATAAATATTTTTAAATAGTATATTTAACTTCCTTAACCTTATCAAATTCAATCTACTATTCTATATATATAAATATAAAGAATTATAGGGTATAGTATTTAAATAATGGAGTCTTGAATAAACAGTCTACAGTGCCTGTTGAAAACAGTAGTGGTTTGTTCAAAACAACATTACAAAGTCAAATACCTTATCTCTAACTCTTCGTACTGCGGCAATCAATTAGCTGTACGGTATTAATTGACTCCTCGAGTGTTTAGAATACCTGTCAATTTTAGATCTAACAAATAAGAATGACGCATTAAGCTTTTTTTTATTTTATATTGTTATTTTACATTCCAAGCACATGTATTGAATTTGGGATAATATTTATTTGAAGAAGACTAAAGGGATTTTAAGAAAGTAGCATATGTTCTGAAATATATTCAAGAATGAGATTTTTTTTTTTACTTTTCATTTATCTTATGTGTTACATCTATGTTGTGACATTTAGTTGTATAAATAAGGCTTGTTTGAATAGCATGTTTAGACATCCAAAAGCCATTTCTGCGTTTACTGAGACAAAATTCCTCTCACATATTTACCTCGGAATCTGTGTTCGTTCTCCCAACAAACTTACCAAACAAGCCCTATGTTGCGTAATTATCCTTACATACATACTCCTAACTCTTTATGTTAGTATGCCTAACTCTTTATGTTAGTATCGATGTTAATGTCTATTAAATAGATGTGATGTACACAATGAAGTGAATGAAAGCTCTTTTTTATTTTCTCCTTTAATTTTATCTCATTTTCTCCATCTTAATTTCTTGTGTGTTCATTTATTTCCATAACACTATTAATTTTACAAAATATAATGTTATTTAATATTTTTTTTGACTTCCTAAAAATTGTTTTTTATAACTAATACTACACCGGATTCTTTTTTGTACTTAACCGAATTATATTAACAAAAAGGTTGGTTAAGATTAGTTAGTTAGAGATAATAAAAATTGTAACTTTTCTCTAAAAAATACCCTTATTTACAGGGAAGCAGTGCAAAAGAGATAATAATTTACCTTAATAGTAAATGTGATAATACTAATATGAGTAATCAAATGGGGTAAAATGAGAAATTAACCAAAAAAATATTGAAGACAACCTCTAAATCTCTCTTATAATAAAATTAATGGAATATTTTCCCTTTGGCTTCGCCATAAACAAGAAGAGCATGGAGCCATTGTACCATAAAAAATGTGATTATTTGATGTACTTGTAGTGATTTTAATTGCTACTAATATCATTAATAATGCTACTAAATATCCATCATGGGTTACAATTTTATAGCAGTTATATATAATCGCTGTGAAGATGGTCAAACCCACTAATAAGTTTATATTGTTAAGTATCTACTACAAAAATGCAGTGGCTATGGGAATTCCAAAGGAACATTTTGTAGCGGTTAAGGCATTTAAGATTATAGCTTTGACATTTTACAGCGGCCAATGTGACAATTTGTAGCAATTGTCGAAACTTCCACGCACTGTGTTCGATGCAGATCGTGACCTTTCATTTCTTACAACGGTTATTATGCTTGTTTGGAAACTCTTTTCCCAAATGGCATGCAAGTCAAGACTAAAACCATATCAAAATATGTAAAAATCATTTCGAAATCCATAAAAACCATTTTGAAATCCATAAAATTATATCGAAATCTACAAAATATTTTAGAATATGTAAACTCCTTTCTCCCAACAGAATTCAAAATGCACACATTATTATTGACAAACTACTACAAATGTGGCACTAGCTTCATGCCACTTGACGCCAAGGCAGTGCCAACTTTGTAGCAGTTGATTTTGACCAACCGCTATTAAGTTGCATTAGAGCTAGGGGCTGCAATGCTGCATATTAGTAATGGTTTCCCTAGAAACCAGTACAATTTGCCTAACATGTAGTAGTTTTTCACAACCTCTACAAATGCATAATTTTTTAGATGTTGGGGCTCCTTTAAATTTCATTCAAACCTACCCCTTCAAATCCCAATGATAATAGAAAATATATAGTAAAGAGTACATAAGCCGCACAAAAATATTGCAATATCCAAATTAAACAATCCAAAAATGAATTCTGTCCTTGAGAACTTCAAACATATTAAATACATTACTATCAAATGCATGCCCGTTGTTTGTGAAATAATCTATACGCATGAGACATAAAAATATACGATAATAAGGACACACAGATTATATATAAATGCATCACGCCCTTGCTCTCCTTCATCTCCACAATCGTTATATCTTTATAAAAATACAAACCCAAAGTTGAAGTTAATTAGAAACCAAACAGTGCAATAAAAACTTGAGTTTTAGCCTTTGTGTTCCTATGTGTCTTGAGCACAAGCATTAATAATGAATCACTGCTTGTTGCAGCTGATTTTGCTTCACCAAACCAAGTCCTTGACACTTCAGGAAAGATTCTTCGAGCTGGTGCCACTTACTACATCCTTCCTGCTACTCCCATCTTCAAATGTGCACCTCCACCTCATAGCCGATGCGTGATGCCGGCCTCTCACTCGCCGGAATCGGAAAATATTGCCCGCTTGATGTGGTGGTAGAAAATTATCATGCCCTGCCCATCACATTTACGCCTGTTAACCCTAAGAAAGGAGTCGTTCGAGTCTCTACTGATCTAAACATTAGGTTCTCTGGTTACAGTAAGTGTCCTGATCAGTCCAGTGTGGAAGCTTGACCGCTTTGATTATTCATCAAAGCAATGGTTTGTGATGACTGGTGGCGTTGTGGGGAACCCAGTAACGATGAACAATTGGTTTAAGATCGAAGAGTACGATGGACATTATAAGCTTGTTTATTGCCCAAGTATCTGCAAATCTTGCAAGCGCATATGCAAAAACGTTGGAATGTTTGAGAATGGAAACAAATGTGTGGCTCTCACTGATGGTCCTTACAAAATTAAGTTTCAAAAGGCATAGATGAAGATAAAGTAATGCTTGTTTCTTCCACTTAATGAATAATATATACATATTATGAATAAGTGTAGTGTGTTAACTTCAAAACTACGTACTCAAATGTTATCCTTTATAAAGGAAACACATCCTTTTATGAATAAATTGAATAATATTATTGTTTTGACTTTTCATTTCAATTTGCGTTTCTTTTCTTTTTCTTTTAATTTCCATAATTACAAAAAATTGTCGAATTTTCTATAGCAAATTTACATGAATAATCACCAACTCATTCAATCACTTTAATTAATTTGGATACACTATTATGATTATTAGACCATGACTTTGGGAGAACGTGTAATTATAATAGTATCAGTGTTAAAATTTGTCTCCCTATATGATATTCCTATCGTATAATTAGTATATTTATCTTTGTAGTGTGTATATGTATTGTGAATTAGCTTTTGTATATTTATATTTCATACGAATAAGTAATTATACTCCCTCCTTTTTATTCAAAACATAAGCCCTTATAGGTCAAAATATTTATTTTATTTCATTTAATATGCCCCTTAAATTTTAATGCAACAATCATGAGTGCACTTATTTCTTTATTTTTCTTTTCATTTAGTGTAAAAATATTAAAGATAAATGTAGAAATTTTAATGCAATATAAAAGTACCAGGGAGCACGCAGGGAAAGAAAACTAGATTAGAAAAGGTGAAGGATGATAAGTTTTTCGATCCATCAACAATATCAAAAAAATGAAAAATCGCTTTCACCAAACTCTCATTTCAGTTTTGGTATTTATAATTTCAAAACTTTTCATTCCATTTATATAACTACCAAAAAAATAACATTTAGTGACAGAAAAATCTATCATTAAATGATTATTTTCCATCAGAAAATTTTCATTTAGCGGCAGAAAATATTAACGACCTTCATTTTAGCTACAAAAAATAACCATTTAGCGACGGATTTTCCGTCGCTAAATGACATTTTTATGGTAGTGATTTGGCCGTATAATTTAATAAAAATTGAATAATTTTACCCACTAAGATGCCAGGCCTATGGTTCAAAATCTAAGGAACTAAACTTAACGTTAGAGTGAAATTGATGGACTAAATTTATATTAACCATTATTTAAAAATAAATCTCAAATTTTCTCTTTATTTAAATGTATAGGAATTAAAGAGTCTTTACATGAAAGAGCGGTGAAGTCTCAACATAGGTAGACTTGTCATTTGATCGACGGCACAGAGTGACACCATCACCAACAGTAACCATGCAAATCTCAATCCTAGGGTCTATAGCAAGAGCCTTGTTGATCTCCAACACATGGTCTCTATACGACATGATGTACTCATTTATGGATGCACCAGGTGATGCCACGACAGATCCTCCCCATAGTGTGTTGTCGTAGGCGATCACACCCCCCACTTTCACCAACTCGATTATCCTCTTATGATAGTTGAGATAATTGTCCTTGTTAGCATACACAAATATAAAATCGAAGCTTCCATGGTTCTTCTCCTGCATATATATAAATGCAACCACCAAGTTAACTTCTTTCATATTTTGTGCTTTGTCTCTCTATTTTTTATGTATTGAAAATAGTCCTATTTGATACGCTATCAACACCTCCTCCAGTGAAAATATTCAAACTTTAGTTTGTTATTTTTTATAGGATTAACTACTTCTACTAAACCAACCTCTGTTGGTTTCTTTGGTTTTTTAGGTAAAGATAAATGAAGAAAGCTTACATCTTGAAGCAGCTGATCAAGAAGAGGAAGTGCAGGGCCTTCTAGAAAGTCAATTTTGTGAGCAACACCAGCTTTCTCTAATGTTGGAAGACCCATTTCATAGCTTTCCCTGTCAATGTCCATGGCCAAGATCTGCATATAAAAATAATCAAAGATTTTGCGTCTAAAAATAATTTGAAAATGTTACTGTAATCCAGCGTAAGCAATCAATCATTAAAAGTCTTACAACATGTGGACAGCAAAACAATAACAAAATTAAATGTGAAAAATGACAATAGGAGGTCTTAATTAATTCAAGAGATTTCATGATAAGTAGTGGATTGTTTACGTGAGCCTGTACAGTAGTCATTTTCAAATAATTTTAGTAGATCATGAAAAGTAATAGGTTTTTTAAGGAAATTCAGACTGTTCAATTAATTTAATTAGACTACTCAAATCTCATAACAATTATTAAAGAATATATATGGTGGAATAGTTAAAATTTATTTAAAATATGTCTTATTAATTATAATTAATATAAATCTACACTCATTTATTTAATGTGTTGACAGCAATTAACCTACACGTATGTATGTATGCATGCATGTATGTATGTATGAGAAGTTGAAAATTCACCAGAGAACAAGTTCCATTGCAAGTAAAGATCACAAAGATTAACGCAAGAGTTCCAATAAATATAAAAAAATATTTAGTGAGAGCCACGTTGAAAGCAGAGATGAATTATATACGAGGAGTTAAAGGTGTGCATACGATGGATGCGTTTCTGTTATCTCTCTCAGTTCCTTCATGGATTCTGGTTCTCTCGGGTAAACACTAGTTTCCAGAATATACTGCAACGTAACATCACACACACACACACGTTAGCCCAATTTACTCCATTTTCTCGAAATCAGATTATTCTTGTATACATACTGCGTCCAAAATAACAAGTAGTTTGATTAATTTTGGGGCATGTTCGTATATAGTAGTACCTGGTAAAGAGCATCACTCTGCAAGAGGTTCTTCTTGCGGACTACGACGTTTTGATGCATCGCTGCTGCTTCACTTTGCTTTTGCTCTACCTTGGGTGCCATTATTCCTAAAAAAAACTTATCCTTTCGCCACCTTTTTTTCTCTCTTCTCTCTTTTTGATTTCTCACTCTGCAATGAACATGAACGAAGAGATGGCGATATATATATATATATATAAGCAAGGATGGTCCGGGCTGAAACGGTGATAGGTTAGGGTTCTGTTCATTTATTTGAGCACGCTACCAAAAACTGGTTACAGGTTGCCCAATCCTTGAACATTTGCATTTATGGAAAAGCTATATTCGTTGAATTGTGTAATTATGGATCGTAATATCACATGGATTCTACTAATATATATACACAAACTAGTGCAAAGATAACTTTTAATACAATTAAAAGGTTCCCTTTTTTAACAGCAGTATTTCGTTCGTCAACTGATGCAGATACACTTGTGCTCCATGTGGATTGAAACTGAAACGATAAGGTAGAGAGAGAAACTCTACCTTCTCTCTAGCTTATCTTCACCCACCACAACCATATGGTGTGGGATTATAGGCATACCTGGAGCGCGATCTACTATCTTGAATGTCCACACTAAACTGGATCACTATCAGACATATAAGGACGCACAACAAATACGCCACAGACAGGAGGAGAAGAGAGAGCACACACTTGTGTTCTAGACAATAGAGATTAATTTGTGTAGGAACAAGAACCATAGAGGCCATATTCATACTAGCTTGCTTTGTATATAACTCATGGCTTCATAAATAACTAGATTTAAGGCCTTATATATTGCTTGAGTTATGGCTTCGTGAAGAAGAGAAAGCCGAGGCTCTTCGGTATCTCTTCCTCTTCCTTAACTCACATACTCTTATAAAATATTGGAACATCAAGCATGGATGTCCATTGGGCAAAAAAAATATGGATGTCCGTAACTTTCTTTCTTTTTTTTTTTATCAAGATGTCCGTAACTTTCTAAGATATATCTTTTGGTATTATTATATTATGTTATGAAATAGTTGCTATTCTGTTACATTTATGTTATGCTTAGCTGTATTAGTTCAGTTACATGCTTAATTAGCTGTTACGCACTCCTATGAACACGCCATGCACAGACTCATGAGTCTATATATATATATATATATATATATTGTAAACACATACTGCTCATAATAAGATTCAGACCCATCTTCTCTTTTATACTGTGGCCTCTGTCATTCGACTATTAAAGTTATGTAGCCTACAACATTAAGTGGCCTTTTAGGAGTTTTCCATGATTGTACAATTATGTAGATTTAATCTTTGTTGTAACTAGCGCTGGAAACAAGCCAGGTCAAGCCTACAACATTATTATTGTACAAATATGTAGATTTAATTTTTGTTGTAACTAGTGCTGGAAACAAGCCAGGTCAAGCCAAACTCCACCCCAAACAGGCCTGGCCTGTGGCCTGTATACATGCCTGTTAAAACATATTTCTTTTTTTTTCCAATGTTAATCCAAAGTTCGGATCAAAATGATGTTGATGATAGTATCATTAAGAAGAAGCCAAATACTTGAATTGTAGGCTCAAATAATTATTGCAGCAAACAAAATTAAAGAACAATGACTCCAGAATTGGAAGCTGTTAACACCTGCATCGATCCTTCTCCATCCTAACGACAGGAATTGACAAACAAGCATCCTCACTAAATTCTCAAATGCCAAAGACTAATAAGCAAGTCAACTTTCACTACAAAAAAAAGGATGCAGTAGTAGCGGTTTTTTATGCATTTTTAGCGGTTATAACCACTACAAATACATGTTGTAGCGGTTAGACAAACCGTCGCTAAATTCACCATAGCAAGCAAATTAGTAGCGGTTAATCAGAACTGCTGTTCACACTGAAATAACCGCTACTAACTTTTGCAACAAATAATTTGTAGCGTCAAATAACCGCTGCTAATTTAGCCAAAAAATTGTAAGTTGAAATTTTCCCTCCATTAGTAGCGGTTTCATAACCGCTCCTAAATATTCCCTCCAAATTTTCCCGCCTTTTTGGGCTCTTTTTTGTAGCGGTCTGAAAACGCTGCTAAATTTCTCATCCTTATTTCAAACGTTGAAAAAATTCCCTCCAAATTTTCCCTCCATTTTTCGGCCACAGTTTTTGTAGCGGTCAGAAACCGCAGCTAAATGTAATTTTAGCAAAAAAATAAAAAAGTAAGCATTAAAAATCACTTATATTTGTTGCGATTCTAGAACCGCTACTAAATGTTATAAAATTTTAAAAAAATTAATAATATTATTAGCTTAAGTTATACTGAAAAAATTATCTGAATAATAAAAAATATATCAAAGATAACAAAACTCCTAAAAAATAAAAAGAAAAAAGATTAAAAAATTAAAAATTAAATTAATGAGGAATGAATAAACAAAATTAATTTAAAAACACTAGAATATCAAAACAATATAAAAAGAAATAAACCAAAAAACAGGATAAAAATAGAAGACGAAATATTTCAAAACCAATTAACTAAATAAAATAAAAAAAATATTAAGCAGAAAAGTTACCAACACCGCACAACCATTGAAAGGAGGAGAAGAAGCCAATCATTTAAAAACATGCAAAGAAGGCTGGGAGGGAAGGATATTTATAGGCTTTTCCGCTTGAATTAGCAGCGGTTTATGATACGGTAATTTGCAGCGGTTTTTATGTAGCGGTTTAAGTAACTCAATTTGCTGTGGTTTTTTTTTTTTTTTGCATTGGTTTAATAACCGCTACAAATATTTTCAACTTAAAAAAAATACGCACCTGATTTATTTATTCATCTTCATCAGCTCTAACAAGTGATAAAGCTCCATCTCCTTTGGGTAAGAAGTTTTCAAAAGTAGTATGCTAGAATGGCTCCGCCTCATGTGGCAACTGTTCATCACTATCACCCATGTCATAAATATCTCTGGGCTTGAGATGAACAACCATACTCTAATTTTTATGTTTCGGATCTTCGACGTAAAAAACTTGTTATGCCTCTGATGCTAGAATATATGGTTCATCGTCTGCAAAGTCACCTATGTGAATGAGCCTTGAGAAATTCACAGATGTGATGCCCAACTCATTTGTGGTTATACCACGAGCAGTTGTTGTATTTGCCCATAAGCACTTGAAAAGCGTGACGGTGAATTGACCCTGGTAATTCAATTCGATGATGTCAACTAGCTTTCCATAGTAGGGGACACCTCCAAAACGCATGTCACCATCAATGGAGCTCGCGTAACTTCTTGTACCGAATGTCTCAAAAACCCCAGAATATTGGGTGAGAGAACCTTGATCGCGGGAAATTGTACATAACTTGAAGCCAATGACGTTGTATGCGGTAAACCTTCTGGCATATTGGAGCGGGCCAATAGCAAGAGTTGTCAAATGAACTGGGTGGGGGTTGTTGTCATTGCGCATTCAACGTGCAAACGAACTTGGGAATTCTCTATGTACCCTACTAGCAACCTCAACGGACGTCTGTGCCCTAATACGTAGTTGACGCTTAACATAACTTCTAAACTCGCTGTTATAATTAAACATATATATATTAAATTAATAAGATAACATGATGGTAAACATAAATTAAAATAATAAGATAATTGATTGGTACTAATACTTACTTAATAATAAGATAATAAGATAATATATGGTTCTAGACAAACCGCTGCAAATTAGTAGCGGTTTTTAGTAACCGCTACTATGACCGCTGCAAAACTAGGGCGAATTCTTGGGAAATCTCGATATTTAGCAGCGGTTTATCTGAACTGCTACTAATTGATGGAATATTCATTTTTGCAGCGGTTATTTTTTAAAAAAGCCGCTACAAATTCAGATGCAAATCAGTAGCGATTATTATAATCGCTATTGTAACCGCGGCGACTTTCAACTTTTCGCTTCTGCAACGATTTGCATTTATTAAAACAGCTACAAAGTTTTTTATGAACCGCTACAAAGGGCACACCTATATTGCCGTCACATATTAGTAGCGCTTTGACCAAACACCGCTACAAAACTCATCATTTAGTAGTGGTTTGTTTAACCGCTGCTAAATACCCGTTTTTTGTAGTGTTTATATGGAGAGAGCCGGATAAACTTAAGGAGGTTATTGTTGATTACTTCACTGGGCTGCAAATAGAGCACCTAGATGCATAAATACAACTTAGACTAAAGGCTGCAATGATAAAACTGACCTACTTACACGACTTAAACAAAATCATCAGGCAACTTCACTTATCTCAGAAACAATGCAAGGAACCTTTTATCATTACCTATCAAAATCAAGAGCCAAACAAGACACCTCGAAGAAAAATCCACTATGAAACAAAAAGTGGGGGAAGGTCAAAATTTGTAATACAAAAGAAGCAAAACTTAATCAGATAAAACTAAAACCATTGCACGATATCTAATCAGATGAAACTAGTGAAATCATTAAACAAAATCAGATCACTTATCAGCATCCAAACCCAATAAACAGTCAAAATCAACGCTTTCATGCAAATCTAGAATGGGGATTAACCACGATCGAGGTGGACAAAATATTTGAGGGATTTGATGGGCTTTGCCGAGCTACACCACAAAGGGACTGAGGAGCATGACGACCACAAAGCAGCAATGAACGACGGTGATTGCAACAGGCAAAGGAGAACGATGGTGATAGTAACGGGTAGAGTATAACGACAGTGATAGTAACGGGCAGAGGACGATTTGGGGGTTTTAGGGCGACGAGGATTTGGGGGTTTTAAAGCGAGGACTGAGGAGAAAGGTGAGTCGGCGACGGAGAAAACAAAAATGAAATTACCTTAGCACGTACAATTTGAAGTCCCAAACTGGTGGAGGTCTGCTTCCATTGAAGGACCTGGTGGAGTGTGGTAGGGTTCGTGTGGATGAAGTAGAAGGCTCCGCACAAGCACTGGTTTGAGGCAACAAACATCGACGACACAAAACCCTAAGAGACGAATGAATTATGGGCGTCTAGATTTGGAAATTGGAATATAGCCTTTCCCGTGTTCCAATCAGTGACATATAGCGAATTGGGCCGTGTGCTTCTGGATCTGCATTGGACCAACGTGGCTGGCATGGAGAATTGGACTTGGAGTATTATTGTTAAAAAAATAATAGGCCTAGGCCGCCTGACAGGCCAAAAAGGCCTACCAAGCGGCCTGGGCCTAGCCTGTTTTGGAAACGGGCCTTTTATGTGGCCTGGGCTTGTACAGGCTTTTAAGCCAGGCTACAGCCGTTTGGCCTGTTTCCACCCCCTAGTTGTAACTCGAGATAGAGTTTAAGGACTTGTGCCTACAAATGGTTGGTTGTATCATGTAGTTGTAAATTAGAAATGAATAAAGATATTCTCCCCATTCTCTCCAAATACTCTCGTGTTTCTCTTGTCTTCCTCATCTCCTTCATCTCAACCTCCTATCTATTTATCATTTCCATAAAACATTGAACAGTTTACTTCTTATATATTAAATTGAAAGAAACATTACACGTAGTCACCCATAACAACTCTTATTTGCCCTTCGCCCCCATATCTTAATAAACCTGAACTAATCTTCCAAGGTTGTATCAGCTATAATCCAACAAATGAAAAAAAGAAAAAGAAAAAGAAATCAAGAATAAAGGTAAGAATTTGTTCAAAGATCAACACTAGTAGTCCCAATTCAATAAACGAAGCACATTGAAGATGCTTCGACTGTCCATTTGTCAATATCTACAACCACGTCGTTGAAGCTAATCAAAAAAGAAAGATAGAAGATATTGACAGAAGCGAATCGATCTCCGCACCCATCTAGAGAGAGAGAGAGAGAGAGATGCCAGAGGATTGGGCACAAATAGAGTGACAACAAAGAGGCAGAAAAGATCGAAGGAGGTGGCCTCCAAAGGAGGCTCCCCAAAATAACTAGGCACTTGTTTAGTTTTTCAGAAATAGCTAACATGGAAGTTGATTTGTTGTTTGAGGTAACTTCCTTAAAGGGATATTGACTTGTGGAGACTGATGAAGAGCCAAAAACTGACATTGAAACTTAAAACCAGGAATATAGAGGTAAAATGATGAACAAGAAATCTTCTTTGAGAAGCATGAGGCATAGGAGAGCTGATCTAGAGTCAAGAGGCTAAGTGATGAAAGGAAAATAGGAGGTACTAGTCCATGCAAAGCTTCAAGATCAACATCCTACCTTCATATTATGAAGAAGCAAAGGAAGCCACTGTAGAAATCAAAGTTCAATTTGCATTTTAGGATATGAAGCTTCTAGCATAGGAAAGTCTATTTAACATCTCTCATGCATTTTGACATTTTGTTGGTTTGGAACTGGTTTGCAGAAAGATAACTAAGAAACCCAATTTCGGAATTTTAGCCAATTTCAACTCTGCGCTCCATTTGTTCAATAATTTCGAAAGTTCTATGGCTCTTGAAAATTCATTAATTAATGTCTTATATTTGGTTTTTCTTTCCCTTTATGTTACTTGATTACAGTCATAGTTATCAATTGTAACTTTAGGATTAGGGACTAAAGAGATGTTGCCTCAATCTTCTAGTTGTGAACAGGAGACCTTTGAAATGCTCCAATTGTAGCCACATTGAGATTATGATTTTAGAATCTAGATTCCAACCTAGCATTATGATCAAGTATAACTCCAATTGAATTTCCAAGCATTACAAGTGTTTGCACTATCTATATGGGAACTCCATGTTGGTTTCTTGTACATTTCATTCGAACCCAATTTGGGTATGTGCATGTTTTTTTTTTCGAGAGTGTGAAGTTAGTGGCATCATCAACTTATTCATGAATTTTTCATTATGCAGCATGATTGTATGGGGATTTTTCAGAAGATATACTACTAATTGTTCATGTCTTGCTAGTGAATCATTCATTTGGTATTTGTTGCTTAACATGGTTCTCTTTTTGCTACTAGAATTTGGCTATTGTATCCTTTTACCCCTCAAAGTGCTGAAAGTTTTAATTTGGTTGTTAGCTAGGATTGTTGTACTAGTTGCTCTTATACCTTTCATGTTTAGTATTATGAGCTTTCATATAAGTTAATTTCTAATATATAATATTTTATTTTGTGTATTATATTTGTATAGTCCTTTTATGTTTTATTAATATATTTGATTATTATATAAAAAAACTAATATAGAGTCAAGAAAAAAGCGATGTTTTCACCATTTTATTAATTATATTTAGTCATTTCCATTTAGTTAATTTGGTTGAAGTTGCTTTAATCCTTTACAAGTGACATAATCAAATATAATACAAAAATATCAAGATATTTATACAAGTACGAGTCATTTTTCTATTATGTCATGGTTTAATTTGAATTAGTTTTGGTTATTTAGACATTTGTTTGAAGCTTTAGTTTGCTAAATTTTATTATCTGAATTAAAAAATTTAGCTTGCTAATATTTACCAATGATAATTTGAAGAGAATAATGTCTTGAACTAGTGGAAGAACAATCAACGGGTTTGTTTGGGAATTCCATTGGGAAAACGATTACAGATTCTGAGGTAAATATGTGAAAAGAGTTTTATTTCGACTTGCGTGAAAATGACTTTTGAGGAGGTAAACGGCTTATATTCTTCAGCTTTGTGTGTTGATATTGCTTGGTGTTTGTGACTTATATATGTGAGTCTTTTGTTTTTTTTAACTATGAATTTTGTTTTTAACAAGTTAATTTACATTTCTTAATTTTAGTCAGGTGAAGTAATTTTATCATAGCAGTTGTAAAAGCACCAAACATTGAAAAAAAAAAAAGATATACGAAGACGCTGCTTTAGGGAAGGCTACATGAGCTTTCTTGAAGCTCACGTATTTCTTCAATGGCATGCACTGTCACCAAGCAATAGCTCGATCTCTATGAACTCCATTCTTTATCCTTATTTCCCTCTTTTTTTTTTTTAGCAAATCATCACTATCCAAAAGTCTTACTGAACTTTCATAGATCTGAGTCAAAGCCAAATAAGATTATCAAAAGTGGCAAGATTCTTATTGCAGCGAGTTTTTAATAAAGCAATTACGTACGTACACCCAAGACGCAAAATAGAATCTATTAAAATTATTTCAAGTCACCTTTACAAAAAGTTGATGATGCTTTTATGTGAGTCATTTATATAAGAAGATCAAATATTAATTACTTTGTTTCATTTTTACCCTTAATTTACAATTTTCTGAAAAGACGACTTAGAGAGTGAAAGAGAGAGATCATGTGCTTTTTTAAAGATAATCCTATACCCATTTTCTCAAATTGCATTGAAGACATTAATCTAATTCTTAGGGATTGATGAATCTCATCCCGTTAGCGATGTTATTAGTGATGCTTAGTTAGTTTCATAGGGATTGCCAGGTTAGTGTCAACCACACATATAGGGAAACTTTACAGCTTGAGGACTTAGTGAAGTCTTCTCGTACTGCAGAGGTTAATTTTGGTATTCTTGATCATAACACCCACCTCTTTTTTTTATTTTGAGTGAAAATGGAATTTTATTACCACTACAAAAATAAAGGCATTTAGCAGCGGTTAATCCACAGCATTGTAGCGGTTATAACCGCCACTAAGGCACTTTGCAGCGGTTAAACAAACCGCCGCTAAATTCACCGTAGCAAGCCAATTAGTGGCGGTTAACAGAAACCGTTGTTCACACGAAAATAACCGCTACAAATTTTGCAACGCAAATTTTGTAGCGTCAAAAAACCGCTGCTAATATGGCCGAAAATAATATTCCCTTAATTAATAGCAGCGGTTACATAACC
>JANTPZ010093055.1:0-22986 GCA_025593235.1 Vachellia pachyceras
GTGAGTCATGGTGGCTCTCAGTTGGTATTTTATTAGCTTTAACAATATCTTGGACTTATGTGAGTACAATCTCTCTATTAGCCAGCATTTTGTTTCACTTGGTCTGCAATTTTCAAGTTATCCACTTCGATGATTATGGGAAGCTCTTAGAAAGGGAATCTGATGTGTTAGTATTCATGGAGGAGCACATACAGTTGCGTTATCATCTCTCAAAAACAAGCCACAGGTTCAGAATATATCTTCTTCTGCAATTCTTGGTTGTCACAACTAGCCAATTTGTGACTCTGTTACAGATCACAGTATATGGTGGAATGATTTCTTTAACAAATGGTGGAGATTTTGCTGTAAGTTCGATTTTCCATGTTCAAATGGTTCATGCATGTAACTCAATGAATAGGTTCCCATTCTTATGGTGATATTATTTTATCATTAAGGAGTTTCTTAGTTCTAGGATTTGAATAGTTTCTTATTGATTTTCCTGCATTTGTTAAGATTTAAAGTTCTTTCACTGGAAGTTTATTCTGATTCTTTTATTTGTCTATCTCTCAGGTTTCTACACTTCTGCAGGTCGTTGGAATCATTGTTTGTCTGCATGCAGCTACAAGAATATCTCATAGAGCTCAAAACATAGTTTCACTTGCTAGCAGATGGCATGCATTGGCAACGTGCACCTCTTCTGATGCATGTCAACCGAGAAATTCTATTAGCTTGGGGAATTTGGAGGCTGCAAACCGTTTAAATTCACTGTATTTGGATTACTCTGAAAGTGATGTAGAGTCATTGGATTACATTAGCATGCCTACTAATATCCAACTGGCATCTTATATGTCATCACAGCACAAGAGGCAAGCCTTTGGTATGTCATTCAACGAATTTTTGTGCATAGAAGTTGGATTTATCAAGTCGGTCATGGTGATTTGTGATGATAATGACATAGTAATACATAAACATTATTGTCAACAACAACAAAGCCTTATCCCACTAGGTAGGGTCGGCTACATGGATCGCACGACATGATTGTGCTCTATGGTAGACCATATCCATTGATAGATTATTAACCAAAAGATCTCTTTCTATAACCTTCTTGAGAATGCGTTTCAGTCTTCCTCTACCTCTTTTCAGAGAACTCCACATTGTTTGATCCAACCTCCTTACCAGTGCCTCCAATAATCTTCTTTGAACATGTTCAAACCGTCTCAAACGATTTTCCATCATGGTCTCTTCAATAGCTTCGACTCCGTCATCCACGAATTTAATCATTACGAATTCTATCCATTCTAATATGACCACATATCTATCTCAACATCCTCATCTTGGCTACCCCCATTTTATGCTCTTGTCCCTTTAAAGCCCAACTTTGTCGATAAAGCAGTGTGGACTGTGGAGTCCTCTAAAAAGGGGTAGAGAAAGATTGAAGCGCACTCTCTAGAAGGTTATAGAGAAATCTTTTGGTTAATATTTTATCAAGAGATATCTCTTGATATTGTATGTAGTTGAACCCACCTAGTGGGACAAGGCTTTGTTGTTGTTGTATTCGCTACCATATAACATTGCTGGCATTAATACATAAACATCAATGTACTAAATTTCTTGCTGCAAGGCAAGTTGCTATGATTTTGAGCATTGGCATAGTTTTCTTTTACTGCTTAATTTACTCTCATAGATACTTGCTTCAGCTGTGCAAGTTAATAATTCCTCAACATTAGGACCTGAAATAATTAAATACTGATACATAATCTTATGTTTCCATACAACATCTGCTAACATTTTGACTGAAAATATATAGAAATGATTTTTTTTGTAGTTCTTGATGGATGCCAAGTTGTGATTTTTGTATTTTTCTTGGTGCTAAATATTCAAGATTGATTGTGTTCGTTTAGTCCAATGTAAGAGGCACATAGTTTATCTAAGAGAAGACTAAATATCTATTTTACGTTGTAACTTACAGTGAAAAGGTATTTCCATCTGCTCTGCATTATTGTCATGGATCAAAACCAGCTTTTATATGCGATTTGATATAGCAGACTCAACCAGCATTTATTTATGTTACCGCTGATTTGCCTTTGCTTTTAGGAATCTTCTTCATGGCACAAGCAACCAGCATATCATCTCTTGATAAAAGAATGAAAACTTGGAGGTTAACATTGCATGTTACCTGGGTATTCTTTTTCCCTCATAAAGAACCCATAATTCATTTTTTTTTTGTTGAAAGTCAATTTCTTATTTTTGCATCCCCCATTGAGATTAATGTGCCGGCAAGATTCCTTCTTTTACAGGAGACTTTGCTGTCTTATTCAATTTGTCTTCATTGGGTGGTCGTCTCATGCTTCATATGGACTTTAATGTTTTATGAACCATTTTTGAAGTTGACAGATCTTGTTATGTAACTTCTGATTTAAAGAATTGGAAGTAGATTGTCGCTTATTTTATATAAACCGGGACCTGATGCTTAACCATCCCTTTAAATTTGCAGTGATGTATTTGCAATCCAATCCTGGAGGAATCACTATTTTCGGATGGACAGTTGACCGATCTTTTGTGAACACAATATTTTTCATTGAACTGAGCTTAGTTACCTTTGTGCTTGGCCAGACCATAGTTTAAGGTGAATCCCGCACGCCTCAAAACTAAAAGGAAGACCCTGCTTCCAGGCATATCGATATCTCATTAATGGTTCCTCCTCGGCAAGATATGGAAGTGATGTAAGCTGTTTCTCTGTTACCTTATACAGCAGCCGATCAGAGGCAGACATGGGACGGAAACGCTGGTAAATTCTTCTACTCATCTTCTTGAAAGTAATTACATTGATGCAATTATGTGTCAAATTAGAAGAATATGCAAGATAATGACTGTCAACTTGAAATATGGATATGCCATTTGGTGACTGTAACAATAGAATTTATATATCTTTTAAATCGATAGACAGGTCGTTATTGTTCGGTGATTCAGAACAGTAGCAACCAGCTCTGCAAATGGCTTGGTCCAAAATTTGGCCATCTGATTTTTCCTTTTCCTTTTTTTTTGTGTATTTTCACTTACCCTTCTAGTTATCCTTCTTTTCCATGCGAGAGTATAAAAAAAATTGCATAATTTATGAAATTATTTTAAGCAATAACTTTATGATTGATGAAAGCTGCACCATTTTTGGAGTTGCAAATTGTTAAACTTCAAGTGGCTTATACATGCGTACACGTTGACGATTTAAATGTAAAGGATTTGTAGATGCTAATATAGATTCCTTGTGCCTTGTAATGGAAACATGTTTTCTGGTAGCTCAGTAATTATATTATGCAAGGTTGTTAAACCCAAATTGGCATTTGAACTGGTTGAGGCAAAGGGTGAGTTCAAAGTTAGGATTAGACTGGTGAGGAATGAAAAAGATTTAAAAATAGTTTGAATTCTCAATTTAACATCATATCATGCAATATTAAATACCAATTCATCCAATAAAGACCCAGAATTCCTAATAATAAACAAAAATCCCCTATCCAATAAGTTACAAACGCTTTTTGAATATAACATCATTGACGTTTTAATGTTTAAATTTGACCACTTTGCGTATGAATTTTGGGCATTAAACATCATACTGTTAATTTTATCGTTAAGTTATTATTGATGGAAACTATTATGTTAGATTAACAAGTACGTGTTCGGAAAAAAAAAAAAAAAAGATTAACAAGTACGTGAATTCTGATATGGATTAAAAACTTCCAGCTATAATATATGCAAAATTCCTAAAACTTTATGACAATTACAAATAACTCCCCTGGATTTCAAAATTTAAATTCTTTTTAATGATAAAATTTATTTTTTTTTCTAATTGCAGTATGCCAAGTTATTTTCATTAATCTGGCACCATAGTTCCCGTTATTAACTTAATGGTAAAATTAATGACAAGGAGTTTGATGTCAAAAAATTAATAGGAAATTAAATTGAACCTTTAAAACATTATAGGGTTGTATGCCTCCATTAGTGGTCTGACATCACTAAACCAAGGTCTTGTTTGGCACCACGATGTAGAATAACTTTTACGGATTTTAAGGTAAAATCTATGTTTTGAAAATGTAAAATTATGGTGAGAATAACTTTTGTAGATTTTGATGCAAAAATTAAAAGAGATGAAAGAGAGAGAGAGAGAGAGAGAAAAGAGGGGAAAAAAGTTATTAAGAGAGTGTGTGATTTGATAAGAAAAAAACTTTTTTAAAATCTAAGTTTCAAACCAAAATTTTATCTCTAAAATAACTTTTCTGAAAAAATGTGAATACTTGAAAAAAAATCGATTAGACCCAGATAGACAATAAACAAGAAGAGATTGCCTACAGGGAGGTATTGAGAGAAAGTATGCAGAGAATTCAAGCCCCATAGCATCAGGACCGGAATTGCAGAAACTGGTGCGAGTCCGAAGTTCTAAAGTGACTATAACGGAAGTTTGGGCTAAAATGTTTTTGGGCTCATTAAGTAATAAGAGCCCATCCTTGTCGAAGAGATGGGCCCAAAGTTAGACCAAGAAATTCAACAGAAGGTTATGCAGTTACTAGGTTGGGCCCAAATGCTATATGAAGAGAAGCTAGGCCTAAATGCGTATAATTCGCTAGGGTTTTATGAAGCTACCGCCGGCCGTTCCCCTTCTTCCTCTCTATATAATAAGAGTTCGTGATTGAGATAGAACAGCCTCTGAAATTGAGATTGAAGGGTAGGCACTCCACAAGTTCGTATTCTTCGTTGATCATCGATCCTATTCCGTTTGCTAGGGTTATTGTTTTGAGTTTTTTTAATTTACACTTGGATTTCGATTCTACATGTGGTTGCGATTCAGAGTGTATATAGATCTGAGCAGATGATGAGCTGATTCAACTGCAAATTGCTGATTGGTAAATTCCATGAAGCTACTAGAAATCGAGCTTTTTAAAACTGATGCTCAGATCTAACGGTACTCTTCGCAGCTCCCAAATGTTTATATATTTTGAGTCGTCCTTCAACTACTCTGAACCAGTAAATCAGTCGATCCTTCCATCAATCTTCTGAAACTTGATGTAAATATCGCATGGCTTGGAAATAACAGGTGGGAAGGATGAGGAGGAAGATGAAGTTGAAAAGCTTTTGATCTCTGCGATTGGGGAGAAATGGGATAACGGATGGGGGAGATAATTGAGAATTAGGAATCCACGAACAATGCACTTTTCCATGTTTTTTCTTTTTTAAAAAGATAGCCCTAGAAAAAATTATTTAAAAATGTGATTTTGTTTATGGCTATCAGTTTAATGTAACATACCCCACCGGAGTTTGAGTGGAGGTTGTGGAATAGAGCCGTCGACATAGTCAAATAGTCTCTAACCGTATAGATAGGGCATGATCTGGGCTTTTCAGATGGGATAATTTTCCTGGATGAGTTTAATTGTAACATAGTTAGAAAAGGTATAGAGAGGAGCAGTTATAGCTGTGGAAGCGGATGGGGTGGGTTTAGCAGAAAGAGAAGCAGTGGTTGGGGATGGTGTGATTGACATGGTGAGTCTTTCTTTCATGTGCCTTTGAGAGAACCGGGCGAATCAACTCTGTTATGGCGTCTGAGTTCCGTTGCAGGCATAGAGAAAACTCAACTCCTTTCTTCATTTCTGCAATCTGAATCCTTTGTTTCTGCTTTGCAGTGATAGAAAGGTTTCTGTACATTCTTTTATTCTTTTCCTGCTCCATTTTTTCTGTGATTAAGCTTTTATAAACTTGTTTTCGGCCGTTCCAATGGGTTCTCAGTTGCATAATTAGTGTGTGAGGGCTCAATTTCACCCGGCCAATATCTGATTCTGGGGCAGCCTCAAGGTTTTACATGTTCTCACTCATGTTTTAATTCAGGGAACTGCCCTGAATGTCATGTCTTTACGACACATTTATTGTTCCTGACGTTTATTCTCCTCTCTTCCTGGGGGCTAATTCAACCCTATGTCAAAAGTGTCTAATGTGTCCCCCCTTTTCGATCTGGATCGTATTGCATAGAGACGAGATCAGGCCATGGGTTTGAGCCAAAACGATATCTAACATCATAAAAGAATCCAACTTGTTCATCTAAAATGGAAAATACTAAAAAAAAAAAACAAAGAATCAAAGAACCATAAAATGCCAAGAACATCCGCATGTTCAAATGAAAGAATGGTCAGATTGTTGTTGACCATCTTACTGAATAATCATGAAAAACGGTCAGATCTTGCCCTTTCGTTACGGTCAAAGACTATTTGGCTATATCTATGGTTCTATGATTCTATCTATCCCACAACCTACACTCAAACCCTGGTCGGGTCCGCTGAATCCATCATGTATTTCTTCGTTCCATCAAGATCAACCTATCCCATGATTGCCTCCAAACATGAATTTTTTTTTTTTAAAAAATTACCTCCCCTCCTACAAATTTGTAGATCCCACCATCTTTTGGGTTTCAAAATAATTAAAAAATAATTAGATTAGTTTGTAGAATTTTGTAAAATAATTTTTTATGGACGCCAAAATGATTTTTTTTACCATCTGCAAGTTATTAAATTATTGTTGAGGGATATAATAAGGTTAATTCAGAAAAAATGATAAATATGAGAAATAAATTATATTAGAATCAAGGGTAAATATGCAATTCTATCAATAAAGTTATGATTAATCAGCGTTTGACACCATAAAGTTTTTGAGGTGCAAAAACACAAGAAATTTTAAAATAATGTAGATTTAACAACACTCACGGTTTTCTGAAAACTGATGTTAATAGTGTCTACATTAGTAAGATAGCGAGGTAAGCTTATCAAAACTTCACGTGTATTTTTGCACCTCAAAAATTTTATGGTGCCCGACGCTCCTTGACCATAACTTTATTGGTAGAATTGCATATTTGCCCATAAATAAATTCATGACAGAATTGTTGAGATGTATTGAATAATAATTTCAATTAAAACACAGTGAAACTAACATTCGGGGAACGGACCAAAATTTTTTTATGCCTTTTCTTTTGTAAGTGAAGCTATTTTCTACAAAAAAAAATAAAAATTCAACTCCAACTCGGTTTGATCGCTGAATACTCTTTGTCTTGATCGTCGGCAACTGCCACGAAGACGATGCAGAGAGATTGTCTCACGAAATATTAACTCCAACTCACCACAATCTTCTTCCGTCGTCACTGAGTCATCATCAATAAACTTAATATCGTTAATGACAACTCAACAATTTTGATGTGTTAACATTTGATTTAAGTCATTTTGAAATTATAAAGACTAATAGTTTCAGATAAACTAAACTTCAAGGACAAAAAACATAACTTTAAAATCACAGTGATCAAAACTCAAATTAAGTGAAACTATGAAGAACAAAATTTATGTTTAACCCTTTTTTTAAATCCAAGTCACCAATTCATATCAAGTCATCAGGTCACATCAACAACTTAATAGCGTTAGCAATGATGGAGGATGATTGTGGCGAAAATACACATAAAATTTTAAAAATATCCAATCACATTAGCAAAACTTAATGTACATTTTTTCACCCTCGAAAACTTTATGGTTCCAAATGTCCTTCAACCATAACTTTATTGGTAAAATTACACTTTTGCCCTAAAAGCCTATCATGCTGTCCTGCCTTGCCGTCTTACCAACGTGGACGTTGTTAACATCCGTTTTTAGAAAACCGTCAGAGTTGTCGAATCTATACCTTTTTAAAATTTCATGTGTATTAATCGTCCGAAACGTTATTTTCTGATTATTTCCTTCAGTAATTTAAACACACTTGCATGAATAAAAAACATACAAAATACACAGACATTGGAGAACAATATTTGGCTGAAGGAGCTAGTGAGAGTCGGCCTGTGAGCCCTCTCGAGTGCGAATGCTAAGCCAATCATCATCAGTTTACTTAAAAGCTATATCAGTGGAAAGAATTATCATATGTTTGCACAGTTACCTCCATTACATCAAATAATGCAATCAGATATTATAATTTTTAATTCTACTTTTGAGATGAGTAAGATCAAGTGCATGAAAAAAAAGCTGAAATCAACTTTAGCGCGAGCACTTGGCAGCATGAATGCATAATATTTTTCTGGGGTTAGAATATCTGAACTTATGCAATGGACAGAAATTGCAACACAATTAAAATTTAAGTATCGCCATGGTTTATTTGATCATGGTAATTAGACGGCCAATAGCTGCTGTAAGGATTCCAAGTAACAAACCAGCAACCACCTGCAGATTAAACAGGAATATTCAATTTTTTTTAAAAAAAAAAGGTACCATAAAGAAGCAATTCACCATCACTATTATAATCATTAAATCAGGTATAAGACACAAAGCTAATTTCCTAATGTATTTGGATCGAAGGAAATGGAGAAAAGAAGGGGAAAAAATTAGTTCAGTTTACATATAGATAAAAGACTTTCTTTCCTTTCATGTCTCCATTTTTCTGCAATTTCAAATTTATCACTAAGGCATATTATTGCCTTATGTAAAGACAGACTCATCATCAACATAGCATCACATAATAACATAGTGCAAGCTATCATTCTGATTGTATTAAAATTATGTATATGAATCGACGAAAACCTCAGACAATAACCTTCCATGGTCAATTGCATTATATATGATAAGCCATGTATATATCCTAATCCTAATGGAACTGATAGCATTAGAAGGTTTACATCCGTCAATAGAAGGAGTCAGAATATCTGGATTCAAAAACTCATGCAAGTGGAACAAGGGCCATGCTGAAGAATATGTGAAAATGGGTGTCAGTTCGTGACGGGAGTGTCACTGATTGCAGGCATTAACGTATTATTTTACCAGATAATTAGGACTATACATTTATTTTTACTTCCTTACGTTCAGGTAATCAATTAGGTGCTGTTTAGATTTCTTTCAATTAAAAAATCTATATCCGTGCAATTAGGAACGCCAAGTTTGATTTTAAGAAAATGTTTCCATCACTTCTTGCCTAAAAGCAAAATTATAACTTATCCATTCAATTCTCGGCATATTTAATATCATTGTTAACGACAGATTTGTTGTCCACATAGGGTTATTTAACATCAAAGCACACTTCAATCCTGAACCATAGGTTTGAAAGTTCATGTATGGCAAAATTATATCACAATCATTATTTTTGTGCTTGACACAGCAATCATTGGTTGAGGCTATATTATGTTAAGTCAATAATTAATAATTATAAACAAGCGTTGTAACACATTTCATTTGGTGGTAAGTTTAGATCCATTTGACCTGAGGAGGGGTATGCCCAAGAAGTTCATGAAGCGGTCTGCTTTCAGCTAGAGGATGTTCAGCGGGAAGTTCATATACAATTTGATTCAAAACCTGAGAAAAATCCAATGACCCAATCAGTACAACCAGACTAAAGAAACCAAAACAGAGGCAAACAGGCCCTTCCCTGCAACAATAGGCAAACAGAAAAAGCTTCTGTGATATTTCATTTTCACACATGCTACAGGAGAGATGAATGGAGCATAATGTTAACTAGAAGTAAAAGAAAGGACTATGCAGCAGAGTTAAGGATCAAGTAGCAAACCTCTGCTTGGCGTCCGGCTTGTAATCTTACACCAGTAGCATCATACATTACCTGCCAGCAGTTTATGTATTAGATACTATTCTAAAAACATGAACCATTCATTGGCATTAACTTCTTGTCATCTGACCTATTAGCTGTTTCTGTGACATTAAAAGGTTCTCAGTTGTTGCATAGTAAGTATGTATCTATTATTCATGCATTTGCAGAAAGGGACCCTCCATTTTGACATTCCTTAAGAAGTCCTTTTTTTTTCAATTATTGATTGATTTTAAAGAAATGAAGAGAGATTCCATACAATACAAGCTAAGATCAATGCAGTAGAGAACAGAGGTCCTCCAAAACCCTCTTGAAACCCAATAGCAGCAGCAAGAGCGGTCACGGTTGCTGAATGAGATGATGGCATTCCACCAGAACCAATAAGTTGCTTAAAATCCCATCTTCTTTCCTTGTACCTGCGTATCTATGAAATCTTAAGACCTCTGGGAAGAACTAAATTACCTATATAAATATCACAGAATCTATTAATTTTGTCCATGAATAAGCTCAAAACATTGGGATTATCATATTGCATCTAGAAACTCAACGATTATATTTATATTAACAATAAAAAGACACGGCAGTCATTTCACACACAAAGATTCATATACATATCATCGATGTAAACTCTTGTGCTCTTGAATGCACATTTTTCGGAAAAAGGTTAATGAAAGAGAAATGAAGATGACTAATTTAACCAAACATTTTATATACCCAATTGAAGGAACGTAACCAATAACTACAGAATATTTCTTAACAAGCAACAGGGATAAATCAACTCTGATTAACTTTCTGTACTCTCATGAATGAGTTTGATTAAAATTCATTACAACCATAAGAAATTAAGAGCTGAAGATGCCTCTTAAAATAAGAATTTGGCAAGTGAAAGAAACACAGCACCGCCTTAACCTTATAGCTGTTTCATGCAGGTAATCTAACGATGGAACTCAAAACATCAGATGTTTTATTTCACCAAAGAATCACAAGGCAGTGAGGCACAATCATTTCAGGATATTTAAAAAAAAAAAAAGCCACGCATTTTATCCGAATTTCCTTTATTTCTCTTCTCTTTTTCACCGGCAACCCAATTCTATCAAACTACAGGGTTTGCAATTAAGGTTCTGTTCATAATACGGCAAAGAAACAGTAATACCAACCATAATGTGAAGACTTTGGTAGATTGGGCAATGACGAAAGCAGCGAGAGCAGAAATGAGGGGGTAATTAGTAAATACTGACGAAGACAACGAAGAAGAAGCCGACGACGACGGCGAAGACGATGAAGCCCGCATCAACGACGCCGACGTGGCAACGACCTCATCCATGGCCGTCGGATCTTCGACAACAATTTCAATCGCTTATCTCTTACGTTTTACAGAGAATGATGATTCAGAGGAAAAGAATACGAATACCGGGAACGATGACGAAGCTACAGAGCTCAAGCTTTCTTTCTCCTTCTCCCACAGATTCCAAGATCCTCCCGCTCTTGACTCTAAATAAAAGGAGGTACCTTTCGCTGTTTGGTTTATATAGTCAGCAACGGCTTTGGGCTTTTAGCTTCTTCAACTGAATATGCCTCCCTTGTTCATTGGTTTCTGGAATATACCCTTTTCTGCTTTACATTTTGCAATTTTTTTTCATCTTTTCGTAATATTCTAGTTTCAATTTTTATTTTTGGGTGAATGACAAGGGGAAAAAAAAGAAACTAAAAATTACAAAATCCCAGATCAGATATTTTGTAAAATGAGCTGTGAATTGCTTATCAAAAGTAAGGAACAATTTTTATTTGAGATTTTGCAATTTTTGTGTTCTTTTTCTGTTGTTGTCCTTTTTTTAAATAGAAATAAGTTTGATGGTTTTGGATAATGTTAGGATGGTTGTAGCTTAGGTTCAGGGGTTGTTTGGTATGAGCGATTTGATGGGGTAAATTTTTTTTTTTGGAGTTGGATTAACAAAAAAAAATTAGAGAAGTGGAGTTATAAAATTTTGATGAGGAGATGTAAGATAAATAATAAAAATTAGTTAAAATCTAACTTTTAAAACTTTTTCATCACCTCCAAAATCTTGGTATCAAACAACTCGTGAGATAAGGAAGATGTGTGCATTCATGTTAACTTGATTATAATTGATTATGGTTATTTAAAAAATTGCAGACAAAGAAAACGTATGTGTGTATCGTAAGATCTCTTCACTAAAATAAAAAAAATTATAAAATTATTCAGCAACTGTACGCAACAAATGCCTTAATAATTTTTATAAATTGCGATTGCCTTTGACTTTATTTTGGATAAATATCGAATGCTTGTGTGAAAAAATACCAACATGCTCTTATCAAAAGTGTATTCAACACTATACTTTTCATAACTAAAAAAATATTCAACAAAATTTTGATGAGGAAATGTAAGATAACTTTCCGATGGTACATCGAACAAGATTGTATTAAGTAGAACGATACATGTGGTTAGCGAAAAAATGTTCATTTTAACATTTTCCCCTTATCCCACTATCATTATACCAAACATGCCGTAAAATAATAACAAATATGACAAAACAAGAGTAGTAGTTACTCTTTTTTTAATAGCAACGCAAGTAAAACTTGAATTCTACAAACTATTACATAGTTGCAAAATCAGGGGAAGTATTCCCCCACACAATCCCATGTCATGATTGATAGAGGCCATACAATAGCCAGGTGGCTCATGTAGGTATAGATACCCTGGCATAGGACTATACCCATTTTTGGCGAGATGATCAGCACATACAAGTGCTTCCCTATGGCAGTGTATAATCTCCAGATCCAATCTCTTTAAAATCATAGTGTATGTCCTTAATGACCTAGGGTGCACCACCCCAGAATCAGAGAATATGAGCTGTATAGCCTTTAGAGAGTCAATATAGAGCTTTACCTTATCCATCCCTCAAAGTAGTCGTTGCTCTGCATGATGCGAACCTTTTTTAGGATATTGCCAATTGCCAACCTTTCAATAAGATACAGACAATAATTACGTACAGGTGGGGATTTCTTTTTCTTTTTTTTTAATTAGGGGGGTGGAGTTTCAGAAAATGAAAGGAGAAGAAAAGGTTAAAATATACAAAAGCTCTTCAACTTTGGTCACTTTTATGTAACCTCTCTAATCTTTAAAACCATAAATTAAAAAGCTCAATGTTTCATGTTTTTTAACTATCAGCCCAAGCATTAAAAAATTATCAGTTAAAATTAACGGTTTTGTCATATTATAATAAAAATATGAAACTAATATAATAGTAGTAAAAACTGTTAACTTTAATGGTAATTGTTTTAGTGCTAGGGTTGATAGTCAAAACATGAAATATAGAATCCTCAATTTAATCTCTTGAAGGTTAGAAAGATGATGTATAACTAACTCAAAATTCAAAGAGACTGTGTTTTACCCAAAGAAAATGTGACCCGCAAGAGCTTTATTTACTTAAGGACAAAGATAGCAGCAAAAAACATCATCCAGAACAAACATATGATCCATTCCGTATTGGAACCACTATATGCTTACCATTTCAAAGAGACAATTAGAACATATAAATCTATATCTCTATAAATAATTATACAATAACAAAGCCATATCCCACTGGCTAGGTTTAAATGCATGGATTTCATGAACCATTTTGCTATATCAATGACCAAATCTTTGCAAATATGTATAATTATATATAATATAAAATTTATTCAAAACTGCTTTACTATTCATAAATCATATACAAAATGGCTTACATTATTTTAGAAAGCTGTTTCTATTTCAGCCTTTGGGGTTGGCCACCTAATTCATGCCAGAACTCATGAAACGGCTAGATAGATCATAAAAATTAAGCTTTTCTCATTTCAATTGATTCAGGTCATGTATGTGCACTAGCAATATGGAATCAAAATTCAGTTTGCCAATAAGATGGTAAACCTTATCGTGAAAGGCTTGAGCTGTCTTTTCCAACGAAATTCTGAAGTTCTTCCTTTGCTGCTTCCATCACCACCTTGAAGTCTGCATGCCTATACCTTCCCCTGTCAACAATTGATGATCCAGCTTCAGTATTTCACTGGGATTGACCATACCAGTTGAATGAACTTAAAAATGGTCTTTTGGGGAAGAGGAGGGCAAAGAAAATGGGAATGAATCATGATTGATGAAAATTGATAGGGAATTTAGGCATGATGCATGCACTAATTATCAGCTTTCTTCACAATTTTTCATACAAGATTTTCAAGCACTAAATTGTGGTTAAGAACATAAGCATCGATTTAGTTTAGCAAGAATTAGCCTCGATGTGTAGAAACTGCGTTCAAATTATCCAATTTCATCACGACTCAAACACAACTTCTGAAACGTTTTCATTGTGAAAATTTTTCTACCAACAAAATAGATGCCAATCTGCTGAATTAGGAAGTATCGAGCATTCATTCATTCATTTACCAGAAATGAGTTTTAGACCAAGCAGCAGAAGGATAGGCTGGGCTTGCAATGCCGTGCATTATCCTTGCAATAGCTCTTGGTGTGAATTTGGCCTGTGAATTGCTTTGTAGAAAGACATGTCATCCGAAGGGAGAAAGTGTAAACTTCCACATACATCATATGCATCAAGCAAGGATTCTAAGAATTAAATTTATGAAAATATGAAAACACACCTTTATATCTGCCCGCAGAAAAGGACTGCAAATGTAAATATCGGAAATATGAGTACGACGATCAACATAAACCAGAATTGTACCAGTCATCACAATACAACGTGATTATAAAACAGTTTAGATATAGCTGTAAGATTTAAAGAAACCAAAAAGTGTAGAACCTGTTTTTGTCCAACTTCTTGGACAAGGAATTATTATTGACCCCAGCAAAGTAGTCTAATATCTTCCTTTGCAAGCATGGTGTGTGATCGGAACCACTGCATCCTGGCGTCTTGTCACATATATTTACCGCATGATATGCCGCATCATACATTGCATCCAATTTCCTTATCTTTTCAAGATGCAGACACATTAAAAAAGCCTAATCAGTTATAAGTGAATGATGATGTTACAAATGTGATGTATATTAGCTCACATCCTAGTCGACTACAAAACTGGAGGAAAGTGTTATCAAGGGTTCATATCAATGAGGAGAATATTAGACATTATGAGAACCCACCCACGCAGCCAAAACGCATTGCAGGAGACCAATTTGAAAGGGGAAGATAAGTGGGACTGATGGCCTAGAAGTTAAAAGCACAGGGTTATATACGCAAAGAAAAAGAGACACAGAGATGTAAGGAGACTTCATGAATTGAAAGCAAGAAACAGTTGAGGAGAAGTTGTAAAAGGCCTTTTACGAGGGAACTGGCTTAGAAAAGCCAGGAGAATTTTCGGGAAAGAGAATTGGGTAGGGGTAGAGAGCTAGCCTCACGAAAGCTAGAAGTTCTGTTCTTTTGTTCTGTACTGTCTGAAACTTGGTTGTGTCCTCTCTGTCATCGTGTTTATTTTATAGATGAGTGATAACCCATGAGTTGGTGTGTTGTATTCTTCCAAGAGGGAGTATCCCCAATGAACACTGTATCAGTCCTTAGTGTGTCTCATTGTTTTCTCTTGGCTTTTGCTACTTTGTGCTTGGCTGTGAATGAGATATCGTGTAAGCGCTGCAGTATGATTAGCCAAAACTGAATCTTCATGTTTGGGTCAGACTTTTTTTTTTTTTTTATTGGTAGATGACTCATAAGTCATAACTCTTGAACCAGAAGTAGAATACAAGATAGAAGAACATTTGTTTTTAGGCTGTCTTCGGCTTTGTGAATAGGAGTGAGAACTATCACAGTATCACAAGAACATCACTAATCCGAAGAAAACATGCATAGGATATTACATCTTAAAGAAAATATCACTAGACATAGCTGAATAAATTTTTTCCTTATTCAAAGCTTAATTTGATAGTATTACAAGTAATTGATTACCTTTGATCTTTCAAATTCACATAACCATCGTTTAAGATTTTCTGACAACTCAAAAAAGTCTGTCGGTGCTTCAACAATCATATAGCAATAGGCCAAGTCCTTCATCTCAAAGGTTATTTCTCCAAGCAACTAAGAAACAATGTCAGATCAGGTTTTATAATACATATAACGTAATATAACATAAAGAACATATCATTATTCATGATTGTAATAAGCATGTACTTGTTGGGTATTGCTCATATGAGGTGGATGATAATAACTCGAACGGCATCAAAGACAGAGAAAATATGAAATTTCTCTTGGAGTAATTTAACAATTACCAAGGTCTGGATTACAGATAAGAAAGCCTAAGGGGAAGATGCAGGAATTATAATACAAGGAATTAAGTGATAATCGCATGAACAGATGAAGATTAAGGAAGATGGATACAAGGAATTAAGTGATAATCGCATGAACAGATGAAGATTAAGGAAGATGGAATGTATTGTCTTGCTGCCAAAATCATCCACAAATTTACAGTTTTGTATATTGTCCAATGTCATCACTAACACTTCTGTTTCTAGTCGATTCACCAGTAGTTCTGGCAGCATTATACAGTAATTGGAGGGTCAATGCAGAGCTATTTAAAAGTATTACTCTTAAGCATTAGGATCCATAATTTACAAATGGGTAACGACCCAGTATACAAGACTAAATAAATGATCGGTTTTATATTGACACCTTGACCATCGATATCTTTGGTACTGTGAATCTGGAACCCAAAATATTTAGTTACTTGGAACAAAGGACTATTGGATTTTGAAAAGGTGTTATGCACTCATTCAAGTTTGTGATAACACGAATTACAATTAACCAAACCTTTAGATTGTGCAACTGATTTGATATTTCAACAACTGTAACTCCGATGTCATTAGCCACAGAGGGCAAGTCAAAGACATATAGCCCTTGCTTATTATCAGATCTGAAAATCAAATTAAACAATTCAAACAAGATGTTTATAAATTAGGTAGTAATAAACTGATTTTCAAGTAATCATAATCAGGAAAAGCCATATCCCAAACAACTTAACTGTTACAAAAGAATAATCTGGACAAGAGAAGGAGAGGGAAGAGGACAGAAAGAGAGAACAAGAGGGCTTGAAGGAGGAGAGAAGAACAGAGAAGAGATTCAGGTACGAGAGATGGAATACTTCCGAGTATCATTCTAAAACATAGGCTTCATCCGGGTTTAATGATCTGTACATGTATATAGACAGTAGGTTACTCCCAACGGCTATATTCTAACAACCCTTTTACATCTCCCCAAGACTTGAGCGCCTAACTAACTCTTAACTACTACTTATATTCATATACAATTACATAAAATTAACACTCAGCATATATGTCTCTTGCAAACTTGCTAATAATGGAATCCAATCCAACTCCACTTCAGATCATAATATCTAACAGAAAAGCAATCCAATAACAGGAAAATTAATTTAAAATCCAAAGGTAAAAAGAAAAAATCTTTACCTTTTCATTATTGCAGCAACAGTAGAGTCCTTTTGGGCAAGTAATGGAGGGGGAGTCTGCAGTGAAGATTTTGATGCATGTACAGTTACTCAACTATTTCCATACGTAATTTATTCAAAACCAATGTATTTCTCTAAACTTCAGTTGAGTAAATAACCATGGGATTTTATTGTATTATCTAGGCTTATAATTTAACCAATTGACAACTATGGACGTTTGAATGACCTAATCATGTCTACTTGTTTTTATTGAAAAGGCTTATCTGCACACACCTTGTGAAAACTCAATGTGCAAGTTGTATTTATCTCTGGAAGTAAACGTAGGTACTGCACATCACCCAGCTCCAAGTGCGTCAAAAGCGTCAGCATCACCTAGCAAAAAATAATATTAGTAAAAAGTTTAGCCCCAGAGACCAATTTCAGACTCAATTTTAACATGGTTTCTGTGGGAAACAATCTTCATTCTGTTCAGCAACTTAACAACAGAAATCACAATTTTGCACAAGTGTAATCATCATCTACAGTCAAACTATAAAATTGATTTTGAACATAAGAGTGCATTTTGGAAACATCAGCTAAGAAACCATGTTAATTATTTTTATCCATTCAATGGGTGGAAAAAAAAATTCAAGCTAATCAGATTGGATGTAAAGATAAATTCTCCTACAAAGGATATTTACATTCATGATGAAAACATCAGCATGACTAAGTAATAGGAAGAGTTTCTAGACTTTTGAAGTACACAATTGAAGGTCTGATATAGAGTAGAAAACCTCTTCCTTCATATCAAACCTCCGTGAAGCAGATTCTTTAATCAAGGAACATATTTGACCGTTGGAAATGCTATGAGCAGGAAATACTTCGCAGAGAAACTTGTTCACTGTACATTCATCTACTCCATCACTGTTGACAAACAGTGCATTAACTTGATTGCAATCTAACAGTCGAAAAGATGTTGAGAGAGCATGTATTTACCGGTACATTAGACTACGAAGTGTGGCATATGTCTCATAATCATAAAATAGGTGGCAAAACGACAACCTCCCATCCCTTCCAGCACGTGCAATCTCCTACAAATCACCATTCATTTATCTAACAAAACCTAAGAAAGAACCTATGGCTACTAGAATATAAAAATCCACCTGGACATAATGCTCAGGACTTTCTGGCAGACTGTAATGAATTACCTGAACATAGAGATAACCAATCTATAGAATCAAGAACCAACATAGATTTCTTGTATTGCAATTAAATACCGATTTTTGAAATACACAAAAAGTTACGTTTGCAGAATGGCCAATCCTAGTGAAATTTTACCGGCAGAAACCAACAAATGCAAAAAAAATGTAAAAAAAAAAAAAAAAAACTCTAATAAGCCTTACAGTCCAACGTCCCTTTTGTCTAATCCCATCCAAATGCAACAGTTGCAACAACCTTCACAACAAAAGGGGAAAAAACAAAGAAAGCAAGAAATTACAAGGTATAGCGGGCAAAGTAGTGTCATTTGAGTCACCAATAGAGAGGGTGCACGCAAAACAGACTTAATAATTGAAATGCATGTGCATACCTAAAAATTTATGATTAGAAAAAAAAATGATCTTACCACTCTGATCTTGTTGGAACCAAACAACTCCTGTACATAGCTACGCTCCTTTGCAGGGATCCTGCTATGATAACTCTAGATAGTAGTAGATCATAGTTGTCATCATATTTAACATCCAACGGTAAATATTACACAGTGAAATATATGGTATCATATCAAAGGGTAAGTATGGTGCTAACCTTCGCAGAGATACTGTTGTCATTCAAGTATTTGCTAGTTATATCAGAGACTGGAACAGAAAAAACACAATTAATGCCTCCCAATTATCAAATTCCTAGGATATCCACCAAAAAAACAAGCACGTCCATCACAAAATTTCATCAATTCTCCCTGCATAAATTTTACACCTCTGATACTACGATTTGCTGGAACAGAGATTATTGCAGTAATATTATGATATGTATGTTCCAGTACATCTTAGCTTATTTTAGTATTCCTAACAAACAAGACTGTATGCACACCTGAAATTTGCAGTATATGATGATGCTTTGAACTTCCACATATGGAGGAGACTTGATCAGCGTCAATAAGTCTTTCATTCTGTCATTGTTCGCAGTGTTGAATTATTAATATCTCAAACATAACAACTACAAATTCAAAGTTCAAAAAATAGGAGCATTTAACTTGCCTATTTCTTGCTAAAGAGACTGATAAATGCAAATTGTCTGTTAATTGTGTCTTCTGAATAATGTTCGTGTAAGGAATATCTAAAGCAGACATGACGGAATTTAAAGTTATGGTTGTAGCAGTTGCTGTCATTGCCAGAAAAGAACCTGCATTTAGCTTGTTGCGGAGAAAAGATGCCCTAAGCCTCATGAATGAAGGCCGAAAATTGTGTGACCTGCAAACAGAGTAAATTGTCAAGATAAGATGTTTACGAATAGGTTGACCTCACTAAATGGCATCAGAACCTCCCCACCATTCAGATATACAATGGGCTTCATCAACCACAACAAGAGATACGGTTGATGCCGTAGAAATTACTGACAAAAATTCTTCATTCAGCAACCTCTCTGGCGAAACAAAAAGCACCTGAATACAAATTATAAATGCAAAAGAAAGCTTTAGAGAGTGGCATAGACAACTCTTGTGACTGCCATCTCAGAATTGGTATCATCATTAAATGCAATATGAGGATCACAGTAATAAGTAAAGTATTATATGATACGTCGTATATGATTGACAAAATTACATGCTATAAAATATATAAAATTGCAAGAATGAAACATATTTCAGCATATGCAACTAAGAGAAAGTACACGTAAAGCCAAAACTGCATCTAGTTGCCGAAAATCCCACCTTTAATGCACCTTCTTGAAGATGCTTCAGCGTTTTGGAGGCTTCTTCAGGTGTCTAACACAATCAAAGATAAAAGATCGCATCAGATGCATGAAATGAAATAAGTTTTTTCTCTCGGAGAATAAAAAGCGTATCAAGTTACCTGACTGCTGCATAGAAGTCCTCCATTAATCATAGGAGGCAATTTTCTTTGTTGATCAATCATCAAGGCTACCAAAAGTGAGTTGATAGAGTTGAGTGATAAAGTAAAGTGTATGTAAGTGAGAAACTTGAGTGTGTGAGAGAGAAATACAAAGTTAGTGTATTCCATATCTTCAGTTTCAAATAAAAGTTTCCTTTCATTAAAGTTCCTCCTTCTTATTCAAACTTCCCGCCAAATAGTTCAAGGTCAACCACTCAAATCCCAATTGAACTCACGACCAGGGTAATTCCAGGTAAAATCATTGCAGGTAACTGATAACACAGGGACTTTCCCGCGCCAGTGGGCAAAATAAGCATAGTCGCCTTTCCAGCAAGTACCATCTTGATTACCTCCGACTGGCCATCCCGAAAAGAATCCTAGCCAGAAACTAACTGTAGCAACTTCACTAGATTCTCATCGGATGGGTCATCTCGAACTGCCGAAACCGCCTCTTCAATCGCATTGCAATCAAATTCTTTGGGCCCATGAGAATCCCTGGACTTCTTTTGTGCGGTTTGCGCAACAAATGCGTCCTCCTTGGACTCAAAGACCGACTGCATTTGATCCTAATCCTCACGCTTCGATTTAGCTCTATCTCTCATGTAACTTCTGCGCTTGCCATATGAAAAGTTTTTCTTTTTCCCATGGTTCCGAAACTTCCACCTCTTGTTATTCAAGTTCAACCTCACAAAATTTCCCTCACCACCACATTTTCGCACCTTTATAGATGGCGTCGGCACATTAGCTCCTATCAGATTAGAATGTCTCTTCCCTAACTTTGTCATATTGCTTACTCTTATACTTTTGCGCTCTACTTTTACTGGAATAGAATCACCCTCCTGACAAGAACTCTCGTTCTCGAGGCCTGGATTAGATAAAAATTCAAGAGGAGGTCCATTCTCTGACGAATCTGTAAAATTGAGTAAAGGCCTTCGAATTTTCGAGAAAGACGCGGATTTGGAGAAGTACCCAGCTCGGACGGTTTCAAAGGACTTCGCAGTTGACGGTTGGGTAACACGGTCAGAAGCTCGACGAATTTGGAAGGGTAGAGTAGGGAGGCAAAAGGAGTCACATGGAAATTCTTCTTGAGTGGATTCCTGTTTAGACGACGGTTTTGCTGGTCTTGAAGGGCGTAATTTGGATTTTGAACATTGCTTGCTGGACGACGAAGACGATTTCAATTTGTTGGAAAAGAGAACAGGTTTTGGCCGCCGTGGTGGCGGTTGTGCCGGCAAGGATGGTGGAGGCTCTTCCCTGGGGGGCGTAGCAGAGATATGAGAATCATCAGAGTCTGAATCGGAACCCATTGTTTCGTCGGAACAGAGCAGATTATTGGAAATAGCACTAATACGCAAATAACGCGGTTGATCCTCTTTGGAGCTTCGATCAAAATTTCCCGCCAAAACAGCTCTTTTTGTGGAAATAGCAATAATAGGCAAAGGGCCGGTCCTGGAAACCCCACCGTATTGTGTGTGTTTGAGAACTCCATTGGAAGAATGTATTTTATAGATTTCAAGGTATTTTATGGATTTTAAGATAGTTTTACGAATTTCAAGATGGTTTTTATGGATTTCGAGATGGTTTTTACAGATTTCAAGATGGTTTCGTCTCGACTTACGTGCACCGTTTTGATAACGATGTTGCCAAACAAGCACATTCTAAACCCAACGAGGGTTGATTACTCGTAACGTAATGAATCAAATGGAGAGAGAGACTCATGCTTAGTATATATATTACTTCAAATAAGAGTATTTCTAATAGGGGGATAAATATGCTTACCCAAACCTAAAAAAAACATGCTCTTCCCACCTAAGGTGAATTAAGACAATTGATACCAAGATCTATTACAAAGCTAATCCCTCTTAAATTATAACGTAATAAATCAAAATTTGAATTCTGATCAAGAAATGTGGTTATATATAATGTCAAATAATACTTCAAACAAAATTTTTTTCCATTAAAATGATACATATGCCTTAGCAAACTAATAACGCTCTCAATTGGAGCAATTTAAAAGAATTCAATTGAATCTTGACATTGACACAAAAATAATGATGATACTTGACCTCAGTTTGTAATGGCATTAGTCTGTTTGGATTAACAGTGAAAATTACTTTTCTAACGTGATTTACAGTCTACGAGATAAGTGTGTGAGAGGTCTTACTTGTGTGAATATGATTTTCTAATATTTTGATGTACAAACATATTATTTGAAATTCTCTGTTAATCTCTATTTAGAAATTTTACATAAAAGGCATTAAATTAGTAGATATAACAGGTTGCCTGATAAAAAAAGTTTAAAGGAAGCAGGCTAATCCTTGATCTTAAAGAGAATTGGTTTTGAAAAGTTGGCTTACCCCAAAATTTTATGTTCTTGAACTCGGCTCTCAATTTAATCATTTTAAATGGGAAAGCCCCTTAAATGCCATGCCACCAGTGCTCTTTCTAATAAAAAAAATATTCTCACTTTTTTCCTTATAAACCCCACAAATATCTATTAAAATATATAGTCTTTGAAGGCATTTGAAGTTTTCATTCTAGGTAAACAAATGCAGCTCATACTTCCTCCTAGAAGTGGGAATATGGGTTCAGCCCGCGGGTTGAGCCCGCCTGTAACATCCTTATTTTTAGGATCTAGTTAATTATTGTTAGATCTTGAATTAGTCAGATAATAAAATAAATTAACATCCTTAATTCTAGGATCTATAGTTAGTTGTTAGATCTTAGATCTTAAATTAGTTAGAGGATAAAGCAGATCAAAATTTAAAAAAAAAAGAATAAATTCTGATTTGTTTATAAAAGAATAAATATAATAAATAATGATAATTATTTATGTATGTGTCAATTTATTTAATTATTAAAATAAGTACAAAAAATT